>PVKZ01004437.1:0-83514 GCA_004027375.1 Macroglossus sobrinus
AGTTAAGAGGGCCAGGAAATTATGTTTTCACTCATGCTATGTATATGTTTTTAATTTTTGTTTTTTTGTTTGTGTTGTTTAGAGTTGGATTTTCTGTTGCTTACACAGAAAGAAGTCCTGATGTAGAAAATGACCCCATACATTAGTTCTTTATTTCTAGATAATAATTTTAATATGAACTCGAATTTAAAAATAAATATTAGCCAGTGTCATCATTATTAGAGACTGTTTTTTATATCCTGTACTTTATACTCTACTCTTTGAAAGTGCAGTCGGCAATATTCTAGCAAACCATAAAAGCAATTCACATAGTAATCAACTGTAAATGTAATAATAGGGTAGTTGAAATTTGTGTTTTAAAACACATTCTTGCACAGTTACTTCGCCTATTAAATTCATACAGAAAGCTGAGATTGGAAATCAAGATTGATATCACATATCTGCTAAGTAAGTGGCTGTCTGGGTAGAAAATAAAAATTGTGCTGAAAGTTAAAATACACAGACCAAATTGACAAAATAGTAAAATTCTAATTGATCTGATTTTCAGTAGCTAGTGCTTTTATAATTTTTTTTAAAAACTATGATTCAGAAATTATGAGGCTCTCTTTAAATCATTGATTAGCTGTTCTTGTTTAAATGCCTATATTTCAGTATAATTCTTAAATTTCAGCTAATTCAATTTTAGGATGTAAGGAACATTTTAAAGAACATGACTTTAAAATTAAAAATTTTATTCAATCTACAGCCATGCCACACTGAACAAGCCCGATCCCATCTGATCTTGGAAGCTAAGCAGGGTCGGTCCTGGTTACTACTTGGATGGGAGACCACCTAGGAAGACCAGGTGCTGTAGGTGTAAAAAAAACATAAGGGATTGTAAGCTGACAAGGCCCTTGCAATCTATGAAGTCAACCAAGGGTTGTATCACCTAAAATAATAATAATAAAAAAATAAATAAATAAAATAAAATTAAGAATTTTAAAAGTCAGCTCTTAAACTTATTTTTTCTTAGGAATTTAGAACTTGTCTTTTCCCATGACATAATAAGAGGTTTTGTGTGTTTTTTTTGGTAACAGTTTTACTAAAATATAATTCCCATGCCATAAAATTCAGCCTTATAAAATGTTCAATTCATTGATTTTCAGTATATTAGCAAAGTTGTACAACCATAACCACTATCTAATTCTAAAACATTTTCATTTCCCCTTAAAAAAATTGAGCACTGATTAGCAGTCATTCCATTCTCTTCTCACCCCAGTACCTAGCAATCACTAATCTATTTTCTGTCTCCATAGATTTGCCTATTCTGAACATTTCATATAAATGGAATCATACAATATGTGGCCTTTTGTGACTAACTTCTTTAACTTAACATAATGTTTTCAAGGTTCATCAATGCTATAGAACAGGAACTCTTTGCCTGAGCTTTTAAGGAACAATGAGGATCTTGATATAGATAAGATGCTAGTCTTTCTGCATCCTCTCTGTCCTGATTTACCAATGTATTCTCCACACCACAGCCGAAATGTTTTCTTACACCTATACCTCTTCCATCTGCCCTCAACAAACACCTGTATCCCTTCCATCTGCCCTCACCAAGCCCCAATAGGCCCTTCTAGATGCTCTGGATTACCTCTCCAGTTCCATCAGGCTCTTCTGTTTATTTAGTCCCTGACATGCTCCCTCGGGCTAGAGGTACCTACTCGCACTGTTCCCTCCACCTTCATTAAGCTGCTCTTCTCTCGCTTTTAGTTAATTTCTTAGATTCGTTCTTCAGATCTCAACTCAAGTGTCACTTGTTCAAGTTTAGGTCATGTTCCTAAATTACTTCTTTGTAGCATTTATTCAGTCTCTAATTATACCCCCACCAATGTGACTATTTCATTAATTTTTATATCCACATCCTATATCATAAACTTTCAGAGACTAGAGAGCATGTCTATGTGGCACATTTTTAAAAATTCATAGTTCCTGGCCCATAGGAGGTGCTCTCTTTGCCTCAAATAATTTTAAAAGTATTTTAATGTAGTTTTCATGTTTGGAATGTTTATGAATAGTAGAATACTTTGACTATTGGAAACTCTGTCACCCAGAATATTGAACTGACCTTTGTCTGACCAGGCTGTGCAATAGAGTTGATTGTTCTTTGTTTAATGTTAACCACATCGGTCAATAACAGTGGGTTAGAACCACGTAGAGAGCAAAAGAAATGAGGAATTAACATAAAAAGCCATCCAAATTTTATATCAAAACAATCCTCTCCCTCTTTTCCTCCCTCTCTCTTTCCCTTTCCCTTCCCTCTCCTTTCACTCCTTACTCCCTCCCTTCTTCTCTAACAGCTAGAGGTGAAAATCTTTTCAATTAAATTATAGAGCTTTTTCTTTTACAAATGAGAATTAGTTTATATTTGTGATATATGTACACACACACACACACACACACACACACACACACACATAACAACCCTACATTTTTAAAGAACAATAAATGACATGATCTCATTTTTTTATAAGGTAATTACATTAGAAAATTTCTTAAAAGTTTTGCATTTAGTTGATTTAAATGCCTTTAAAAACATATGATAAACTATGGCAGATTTCCTCTTACAAAGAATAATTGATATCCCGAGGTACCAAATGAAATGTTATGGGAATTCTTGCCTTAAAGGTGTTATAAAATTCGAACTCTATTATTGAGCATCAGTCTAAACCAGTGCTTCCAAACTGGGGGTGATTTTATCCACCCCTCCCCACCAAGAGGGTATCTGGCAATGTTTGGAAACATTTGTGTTTGTCACAACTGAGGTTTGGGGAGCTACTGGCATCTAGTGAGTAGAGGCCAGTGATGCTACTAAATATCCTATCATGCACTGGTCATCTCCTGCAACAAAGAATTATCCAGCCTAAATGTTAATAATGACAAGGTTGAGAAAACCTGGTCTATATAAAATTAGTGTCTGAGATGTTATTAAAATAAAACTAAATGGTTCCTTATTCCTTTTAATGAGCAGTTTGTGGAAGTTCTTGAATAATAAAATATGTCTGCCTTTGTTCACTCAGCCAGCATTTTTTTTAGCAGCTACGTCATGACAGGGACTAGGCTAAGCACTACAAATATATGGTTTAAAATACATGGCATTTATTATTCATATGCTTACTGTCAGAAAAATATACACCTCACCTGGGATTTAAAGAGGCTTAATACAGTTAAAGAGATACAATACAGTTGGAATGTATCCTAAAGGTTGATAAAATTTAGAAAGAGAAAGGAAGGACATTCCTGGCAGGGAGACTACCACAACTGAGGAAGAGAAATGTGAACCAGGATTTGCAAACTTTTAATGTTAGTTGTGTAGCATTGAAAGCAAAGAAAGGCAAGAGATAAGGATGAAAGGACAGGTAGGGCACGGGATGGAGGTTCTTGTGTGCAGATTGAGGAAGTAGAGGGAAGGGGAAGCAAGGCACAAGTTTTAAGCAGCAGAATAATGTAATCTAATTTGCATTTTATATAAATAACTTTAGCTACCCTGAAAATGATGATTCTAAGGAGTCAAGATTAGATGCAGGGGGACCAATTAGTATGTTGTTGCAATACTCTAGGTAAGATATAAGGAGTGCTTAGATTTAAGCAATGGCAGTTGACTGGAGAGAAGGACTTGGAGACAGAATCAGTAGGGTGGTGATTGGTTGGATGTGAGGGCTAAGGAAGAAGGAGTGAGTGGGTCTTAATCCAATGACAGGTGTTTTTATAAAATAAGAAAAACTTGGACACAGACACACAGAGAGGAGAATACCATGTGACAGCAGAGACAGAGATTGGAGTGATGCATCTATAAGCCAAAGAATGTCAAGGATTGCTAGCAAGGGCCGGAAGCTAGGGAGTGGGCAAGGAACAGATTCTCCCTCAGAGCCTCCAAAAAGAAATCAATTCTGTTGACACCTTGGTTCCAGACTTTGAGTCTCTAGAAGTCTGTGAGAGAATACATTTTTGCTATTTGAACCACCTAGTTTGTGGTTATTTGTTATAGAAACCTTAGGAAACTAAAGCACATATCCATGGTTAGAAAATTTAAAAAAATAAAATAAAATAAAAGATAGTAATACAACAAATCACAAATGAAACTCCTTGGTTTTTTCATTTCATGAAATATTTTGGAAATCCGGTCAACATCAGCACATACAGAACTATTTTTTCTTTAAGCTGCTGTGTATCAGAAATACCAATGTTTGGTTGTGGGGCAAAGAAGGAGAAGGAGAAGGTAAGTAGGAGGAGAGTTAGCTAAGAGTAACATCCTGGAAAGGGAAAGTTTCAAGAAGACCTGTCATAACTGGATCTGATGAAAAATCAGAGCTGAAAAATATTTTTGTCATTGGCACTGTGGAAGTCTTAGGCAATCAGTGTGAGAACATTTCAGCAAAGCTAGAGTAGCAGAAGCTAATATTAAGTAAAAGATCTTTATTGTCTAGGTGCCATTCTCTGAGACAAGACAAAATAATGGATAGGACAAATAATAATGCAGAATGATGTGCAGTTAAGTGTGAGATATGGTAGAATTATGATTGGAAATCATAAATCATAAAAGATGCAAAAGGCAATATTATATTTAGTATGGATTCAGAAGTCAATATGGGTATGCACCT
This sequence comes from Macroglossus sobrinus, assembly GCA_004027375.1. Lineage (NCBI taxonomy): Eukaryota > Metazoa > Chordata > Mammalia > Chiroptera > Pteropodidae > Macroglossus > Macroglossus sobrinus. The sequence goes on from PVKZ01004437.1 coordinate 4,641, forward strand.
ACCTTGAGCTCTGTCTGTCTGAAAAGGTGTCAGACTATAAGACTTTTAGACTAGTATATTTCACCTCTCAAAAAGTTGACTGCCGTTAGGGTCAAGAACCATGTTTTATATTTATATAAATACACCCTCCTAACATTGAGTGCTAATTATATTCTGGACTCTGTGTCTGAAGCTTTGTCTCATTTAATTCTTATAACCCTCTGTGAGGTAGATCTTTTCAGTATCTTCATTTTACAAATCAGGAACTAAGGCCAATAAGTTATTTTTTCTAAGGCCACCAAGTTAGAAAGGAGAGGCATCGGAATACAAATGATGGGCTCATGAGACTACAGATCCCAGGCTTTACCTACTAGGCAACAAAACACAGGGGGAGGAGGAAGAGAGAAGAGAGAGCACTCCCCTCTCATTGTTTAGCAGTGAACTGACGATAACTATAACCAAGTTCTAGCTGAACTGTGTCCCCCAAACAGCATTGTCCAAACAGACTGAGCTGACAATAGGAGAAACTTTGGGCCAGGTTCGTTCAGCTACAGGTAAAACAACAGTTAGCAGAACCTTGCTGAAATATTGTTAATTTAAATTTGTTTTTTACTATATAATACTATATAATATTCTCATTGCCTCCAAAAAATTTAAGCCACCAACAGAAGAACTGAGTTTGGTTCTAAGACTCAGTATAGATGAAAGACTCTTAGCTATGTTATTCTAAGATATGACCCTGATGCGACGGGTTGTGGAGGTCAGAACCTACTGGGGCCTGGAGCAGAGTCCCTGATGCAATGGTCTCCTCCACTCTATAAGCCAATCTGCAATACTGTATAGATACCTGCTTCTCTCTTAAAAATATGTACAATATACATATTATATAGGTCTGTATACACATAGATGTATACACATATAATATTTGTATAATTTCAAGCATACAAAAAAGTAAAGAGAATAAAATAGCAAATATTTATTTATATCAGAGATAGTATATAAAATGTTTAACAGGCACCAGTCATCAGTCAGAAGGTTAGCCATAAACAAATGAAGGGGTTATACTGATAAACACAGCTGACTGGCTGCTCTTTTCACCCCAACTCCTAAAAAAATTCTCCTGATTACTGTAATAGAAGAGAGCACTTTGAGATTGAGCTAGTGTTTTTATAAGCAACATCTTTATAAAAAATTTTTAAAGTTAATTTTTATAAAATTTCTTTACTGTGCCTGGTCTATTATAATTCAATAAATGGTATTCATTTATGTTTCTAATAAAACATGGAATAAACAATTAACATATTAGTTATAAATTACATAGAAACATGGTCTCTGTCTACACAGGGCAATTTCTATTTATTTCATTGTCTCACCCAAAATATTCCTAACCTGCTCCTTGATTTTAAATCTTCTAAGGTCCAGAAATAGGGTAAATAAGAGAAAGAGTTAAGAAGAGGGTAAGAAATAAGAAACCAGTGTTTTTGTTGTGCATAGTCACTGGGGTCTGCTTTTTATAGTAATTCCCTGTGTTGGCAAGTCAGAAGCAGTTTGGCTGGAAATCTCCACTTCAGTACAGCAGAAAAAATGTGTTTATTGCTAATTTTGCTTGTAGAATAGTTATATGGGAAACCAACTCCCAAGTTAAGGAGGGTATCCCTGTCCTTCATAATATAAATGTATCAATTCGTTTTTTCAATTCTTGTGCCTCCCCGATGTGGCCATAATATAAAGAATACTTCTCTCTGGATTCATTAACCCTATCATAAAAATAATAGTGGCAAGAGTGTTTGATAAATATGGGAGATAATGAAACTTGACTTACCTACCTCAGGCTTTTTGGAAGGATAAAATGAAATAATGGATATGAGTGTGTTTTTAAAAAGCAAAAAGTCCTATAAAAGTTAAGGTGGATTTTTTTGTGGCTTGGTTGTAAAATTGTTCTCTATCACAGTCATCATTTTTCAGCTCTTTTTCATATACACATGAAAAAAGTATTCACATTCCTTTTTCTCTGTCCTCAAAAGTTAGGAATTTTTATCTGTTCCTTTATGAAGGTAGTGTCACTTAGATTTACATGAAATTCTTAGTTTCTCATTTATTGTTTTTACACTGTCCAAGGTGAGTTTCAGATAAGTACATAGTTCATTCTCTAAGGCCTAGTAATCTTTGACCTAATCTAAGCAACACAAATGAAAGGATGTCTCTGAGAGTAACATCTCCAGTCCAATTTGAACATCTATGGATCAAATTGTTGATAAATTAATACTGTGATATACCAACTTATTATGTCACCCACATGGATAATAACATACAACCAGTTAATTTATAGATGTCTTTTTTTTTTTCTTCTGAAATAGAAGCCGTAACCATTTCAGACTCCCTATTCAAATGTATCTTGTTAGTCTTTCTTCTAAGGCATCATTAATTTTTTTAGCCTAGCCAGTAATTTTTTCAGCTACAATGGCTGTCATTTATAAAAGGAGAGATTGGAGAAATAATGCAATAATACATATTTGAATGGTTTTTATTTTCTAACAATGTGTAGCTTTTTATAAATAAAACCAAAGACATGAACCTAGAAATAAAATGAAAATGTAAGCTGTATATATTTGTCTCTGAATGCTAGTTGAGTAAGGAATGAGTCCCCAGATGAAAGCAGTGTGAGTCATTTCAAATCTAACAACTTCTTATTATCATAAAATTGCATTGATGTATTTGTAAAACTCCATGAAGAATTCTACAAGGAACTTTTGATCTTGGCAGGATCCAGGGGTAGAGATGTAGAATAAAGAGGGAATATGTGTGTTTTTTATCCAGTGGATTTTGCAACATAGTCACATTTAATTTGTTAATAAAAGAGGTATCAGATTTTTAAACTAAAGAAATAAGAATGAGATTTGAAGAGAAAAATAATTGCATTTCCTTGCATGGAATGTTAGAATAAAAGAGACTTAGCATCTAGTTTAGGTATAGATCTTTCTGCATCTCATTTACACTGCTAATTAGTCCCTGCATTCCTTTCTGCCAAACCTTTAGATGACCTCAGAATCCTCAACACAGATCTCCAGGCAGCCATAACTAGACAGTTAGAAGTTTCACAAGAGTGAAATCTTTATCAATATCCCTATAGAGCATTTCAAATAATCATCTATAATTTCCTTCAAAAATATATTTCCAATATTTCTTGTGCACTGTTATATTCCAGACAATGGGCATATACACTAGTAAAGAGATCTCAGTCTTTCCCTCAAAGAGCTTATAGTGTATAGAGGGGAAAGTGAAGTTAACAAGTGATTAAAATACAGTGTACTAAGAGCCAAGATGGACGTATATACATGCTACATACAGGAGGGCCTCATAACATAACCTAGGGTTAGACTTGATACTTTTCTTAAGAGATGATGCCTGCCTTTATCTTATCTCAGATTCTTTTGTGCTATTGAAAGTTATTGAGGATTTCTCAAAAAGTGTAACAGAATTACTGTATGATTCAGCAATTCCTCTTCCAGATATAGACTCAAAAGAACTGAGAGTACAGTCTCAAACAGATACCTGTACACAAAGTTCATTGCAACATTATACATGAAAATGTTCATCAACAGGTGAATGGATAAACAAAATGTGGTATGTATATGCATATGATAGCGTATTTTTCAGCCTGAAAAAGGGATGAGATTCTGGTACATGCAGCAACATGAATGAACTGTGAAAACATTATGCTAAGTGAAATAAGCCAGATACAGAAGGACAAATATTTATGATTCTACTTATACTGTGTACCTAAAATAGGCAATTCATAAAAACAGAAAGTAGAATAGAAGTTACCGGGAGGTGGAGGTTGGAGAAGAATAGGGAATTATTGTTTAATGGATACAGAGTTTGTTTGGGATATTGAAAAAGTTATTGAAATGAATAGTGGTGATGGTTGCACAACTTTGTGAATATTCTTGTTGCCACTGACTTGTATACCTAAAAATGATTAAAAGTAAATTTTATGTGAGTTATATCTATCTCTATTTGCTGATTTCAAAATTAAAATAGAAAAAAATTAAAATATTTATTAATATTTAAAAAATAAAATAATAAACCCGTTGCATGTTAAATAAATAACATTTTTGGTAAAAATAATTATATTTTCCAAAACTATAAAAACAGTGAGAAGAATTGTATTGCTTTATATTTTGACAAATATCTTTAATGTCTATGATTAATAGAAAACAACCAGATTCTCATATCTGCTTCTATATTCAGTTTATTATAATATGTTGTTTTTGTCAAAATATGAGAAGAAAATCCAGCTTCACAAATATAAATAGTTAGAAAAGAGAGATATATTTTAAGAGCCTGTTTAGATAGACAGTTTTGGGTGTTCTTTTTTGATATTCTATCAAAACTGGACAAGTGCTAGTTTTTAAAGTTTTGTTGATGGGAGAGCAGAGATGTAAAAGGAGTCAAATCTGAGGTGACAGAGAGAAATCTAATTATGGGCAGTGAATGCACAATGCAACATATATATGCCTTACTGTTAAAATGTACAACTGAAACTTACTGGATTTCATTAACCAATGTCACTGTAATAAAAAATAAATAAAATTAAAAATAAATTTAAAAATTGTTAGCGATTAATACTGACACAATTCCTGAAGATCCTTTTGTAGCCAAAAGTATATTAAATAAATACATTGTTTATGTAATTTTACTGTTTAAATCATACCCTTGTTAGAAGGCATGATTGTAATTTGTTCTATAATATATATACTATGTTGTGCTAAATATTAAACAAAAACAAAAAACAAAAAAAATAAAGGTTTGTTGTAATATGGAACCTAAACTTATATTAATAAATTTTTGTATGTTGTTAAATTACAATTCATTGATCTTGTACTTTGAAAGGATTTTATACTTATATATAATCTTGTAACACCATGTTTTGTGTATTTGGAAAATAGTGAATCACTGACTTTTGCAAATCTTCCAAATGTTGACAAGTTTCACTACATAATATATTTAAAAATCACATATATTACTACTACCACAAATCTCATCAGAAAAGTTCTGGAACTGGTAGTCTCACAGGGAGAACACAACATTCTGTTTTATAACTTTCTAAATTTCACTTGAAAATTAACTTTTATTATCGGCAACAAATACTGTCAGTTGTTTTGAGGAGAAAGGTGCACTTAGTTCATTCCTGAGAAATGTTTTGACAAATGTCTGCTAAACACCTAAGTCTAAATAAGCATAGTTTGTTCTATGAGAAAAGTAGCTAGTTCAGCCTGCAACTCAAACTATCACATAAGTGCTCCCCAGCCCAGACGTAGCCATTGAACTTGGTTATGCAGCTTAAGTACTTGATGCATATTTCCCATTTTGTCACACAGTGCATTACAAAGACTTGTATTCAAGAACTAAAATTTAATAAAACTAATCATTTATACTTTTACAGTGAAGACATTCTTAAGTGAAACTGGCTTGAAAAAAAAAAAACTAATTGCATAATAGTGAAGAATACAACAATTTCTACTACAGCTTAATGCCACTGCCTTGATTCATGCTATGGCACCAACAGTTTTCCTACATTTGTTTTTACATCATTAGTGCAAATGTCAATACAATGGAGAAAATAAATAACATTTTAATATTACAATGAAAATTCTTTTGACCTTACAGATTGCCAGAAGTCAGCAGATTTTCAGAGCTACTATTCTAGGAAAGGAAGAAATATGTGTAACAGCCTAAAGGAGGAAGATAAGTAAAGGAAAATTGGTTGCAACTTAGTCTTTTGATTAAGTAATTAATAGGTGTCTACTATGTTCCAGGCACTACTGAAGCACGGGGTGTATAGTGGTATACAAAATTGGTCATCTCTTTTCTCATAGAGATTTCATTTAGGCAGGGGATAAGGTAGGGTGAGGGTTGAGATCAAAGAAGAAAATATACTAATTATTTCCTTTGAATGCATATGTTACAATTTATTTACCCATTTATCTATTAAGAGACATCTAGGTTATTTCCAATTTTTTTTAGCTATGAAGAATGAACATATGAATTTTTGTACACAAGTCTCTTTTTGGACATATGTTTTCATTCCTCCTGAGTAAATAACTAGCTGTGCAATTGTTTGGTAGATAAGCATTTCTCAACAGGGGGTGATTTTGGCATTGTCTGCGGACATTTTTTTTTTTTTTTATGACTGTGGAGGTGCTTCTGGCATCTACTGGGTAGAGGCCAGGAGTACTGCTAAACATCCTGTAATGCACAGCAAAGAACCTTCTGGCCCAAAATGTCAATAACATTGAGGTTGAGAAAACTTGGATTAAGATATATGTGTCAATTTTAAGGCAACTTCTAAACTGCTTTTTAATGGAACTGTACTATTTTGCATTCCCCATAGCAGTGTATGAGAGTACCAGTTGTTCTACATCCTTGTCCACTCTTGATATTGTCAGTTTTTTTAATTTTAGCCATTCTACAAGGAGTGCAACAATATTTTATTGTGTACATTTTCTTATTGACTAACAAAGTTGAGCATCTTTTAATGTATTTATTGGTCATTGGTATATCTTATGTTGTGAAATGTCTGTTCAAAACTTTTGACTATTTTGTCTTTTTATTATTGAGATTTATAAATTCTTTCATATTCTTTTTTGGGGGCTTTTTAAATGATAAATATACCTAATATAAAATTTATCTTTTTAACCATTTTAAAGTGTACAGTCCAGTGATGCTTTAACCATTCTTAATTCAAAGTTTTTATTTGATATTTTTACCCAGTCTGAGGCTTGCCTTTTCAATTTCTCTGCAGGATATTTTTGTTTTAAATTTTGTTGTAGCCCAGTTTACTACTTTTTCCTTTATGATTAATGTTTTTTTTTGGTGTTGTCTAAGAAATCTCTTCTTTAAAACCTTCTGAAAATATTCTACATTTTCTTCTGGAAGTATCATAAATTAGTTTTATGTTTAGATCTATGTTTCATTTCAAGTAAATTTTTGTGTATAGTATAAGGTAGAGGTTGAGTTTCATTTTTTAAATACAATATACTATACAATGGAATATTACTCACCCATAAGAAGAGATGAAATACTGCCATTTGCAACAACCTGGATGGACCTCGAGATAATCATGCAAAGCGAAATAAGACCAGACTGAAAAAAGTTGAAAAATCACATTATATCACTTATATGTGATATATAAACCTAAAAGCAACAAATGAACAGGACAAACAGAGACTCTGGGACATGGACAATGGACTAGTGGTTACCAGAGGGTATGGGATGGGGAGGAGGGAAGAGGTAGATAGGGTAGAAAGGGGATCAGATATAGTGGGATAGGGGGATGAAGTGGGTAAAGGGGATCAAATATGTGGTAGCTGAAGGAAACTGGACTCTGGGTGTTAATCACACAATAGAATATACAGATGTCAAATTATGATGTATACCTGACAATTATATAATTGTATTAACCAATGTTACTCCAATAAAAAATAAATGCAATATACATTTGATACAACACAGTTTGTTGAAAAACTGTTCTTTCCCTGTTGAATTATCTTTCTAATTTTGTTTTAATTATTGTAGATTTAAAGTAAATCTTGAAATCAGGTGATGTGAGTCTCTTGATTTAGTTTTTTAAAAAAATTTTGGTTATTCTAAACTCTTCAAAATTCCAAATAAATTTTACAATTACTTTGTCAGTTTCTACAAGACAAATCCTGATCAGATTTTGATTGGAATTATTGAATCTACAGAACTATGTGAAGAGAACTGACACTTTAATAATATTCAAATTTATAATCTATGAAGATGGTATGTATGCCTTTACATTTCTTTATGCCTTCTTTAATTTCTTTCAGTAATGTGGTTTTTTTTTTCAGTGTGCAGGTTGTACTTTTTTCTCCTTAAACTTATTCCTAAATGTTTATTTTTTATGATATTATAAATGGTGTTTTATAATTTAATTTTCTGATTATTGATAGAATAGAGAAATGCAATTCATTTTTGTATACTGAACTTATATCATATAATTTGCTAAATTCACTTACTAATTCTAAAAGTTTAAAAAAATAGATAGTTTTTTATTTTCTATGTTGACAATCAAGTTACATGTACCAGGTACTGTAATTCATGTAACCAATCTTTTGTTGATGGACATTTATATTTGTAAAAATATTTAGCTGTTAAAATTAATGCTGAAATGAATAGACTTGTACATAAATCATTTATCTGTAAGATAAATTCCCACAGGTGAAATTGATACATCAAATAGTGTTTGCATTGATAAGTACTTAGATATTGCTAAATTGTCCTCCTTTGGCAAGTCCAGATATCTCAAAATCTTTATTCAAAACCTTATTCCAAAGTACTCATTTCTCAAGTCTTATATTGTTTTCTACTTGCTGTAAAAATTTTCTTCTGAGGACTGGAGGAAGGAAGAAGAGAAATAACATTTTTTGGAGACTATTTTTATATGCAACTTAAAATTCTTTATGAAACATGGGATATAAAAGAAAAGAAAATTATTTAAGCGTGTACTATCTATCATATGTTGTTCTTATTTATCTATGTACATAAATCCTCACTACCACTTTGTGAAGTTTGTTTCATTTTATTTATTTAAAGATGGAAAAAGAGGGCCCAGAATGATTAAATATCCCAGCCAAGTTTGGTAATGGCTGTTCAACAGAATCCAGAAGATTTTTTTTTCTCTCTTAAGAGGGACATCTATATAACTTGAGAGATTCTATTTTTTATCACAGTCAAGCTCCATATGCCCTTTGATAGTAAATCAATCTCATCCCTGATTATTGTGTTAAGATGCACTGTTGCCATATATTTTGGCCATTAGGTTTTGATTCACCCCAAACTTGGTTAAACTATGAAATCCATCAGAAGATGGCACAGAGTTAAATTCTCTAAATTTTTTCATAGTTCTGTAGAATATCTTATCTAATAATAGCATTTTTAGTTACACAATCTATGATAAGGCAATCAGATCTTTTGCTTAAGGATATAAATTAATTGCTGGCAGAAGTCAGTCAAGAGAAAGTATTTATGTTTTGACTAGAGCCCAGTAACTAAGGAGTCTTAATTCAGGCAGACCATTGATTTCTAGGTGATCTGAGGCAAGATATTTAATCATGACTGTTTCAAGCATTCTATCTGTAAAATTGGGGTGGGGAGGTCATTACTGGGAACAATCACTAATAATGTACTTGGCATAAAATTAGTCATGATTTCTGATGCAACACGAAATGTGAACTGGGTAAGAGAACAGACTTTATAGCTATACAGACCTGGGTTTAAACCTCCCTCAACTTACTGGATGTGTGACCTTGAGAACCTCAACAATTTTTTAAAGTTGTCTTTTCTTTATCTGAAAAATGATTATTTCAGTAGTACCTACCTTATATGGTTGTTGTAAAAATTAAATGAGATCACAAGAATAAAATGTTTAGCAGAGGGCCTAGACACAAGAAATACTCATTAAATCATAATTACTATTATTATTATCATTATTATTTCATATTTCTGCTCATTTCTATCCTGAAATCTCTTTTCCACTGGCTGTTGGGGCAGATTTCTGTACAGTGTGAACAAGTTTTGTGTCTTCAATATGGCTCTCTGCTCAGCTAAATTAAAACACAGAGATAAAACTCCATATGACCTTGTTGGTGATTAGCTTTTGCTTTTTCATGCATGAGATTTGATTATCTTTATCTTTGTCTTAGTTTTGTGTTACCTACACACCACGAAATTATCCCAACCTTTTAATATGCTGTCACAAACATTTATCTTTTTAACCTTCAATGGAATTGTGAAAATATTGCCTGCTCTTGAATACATCTATCTCATATAATGTGAAATTACTAGTATTTAAGTTTAATACATACAGCATGGTCATTTAGGTACCATGTGCTTTGATTCATCCTTGCCACTAGATGGCACTATAATAGAACACATTTATTACAGTTATCCTTTCCTATCTAGGAAAACATGCCATAGAAATAGAAGCCAAAGAGTAGCCTTCCCATGTGAAACTGAATGAGAGGGTTAGAAATAGAGACATTTCATAAGTGGAAGAATTTAGTGTTTGAGTATTATGTGGTTTGTGTTCCTCCAAAAGCATATCTGAATCAAAGACTGTATGCATGTTTATTTGAGAGGTGATTTGGGGGTTAGGGATGAGGGAGCAGGGAGATAGAAGGAGGAAAAAAATAGATATATAAGGGTGATGTTTCAACACTGTCACTGTGGACAACAGGGCTTAATTTTCCTGAAATGTCCTAGGAAGTACATAGGATGCCTCCCAGAATTGTCCACATAATTGTCCACATAATTAGGAGGCAGGAAAGTTTATCCATTAACTCCTGTCCTTTGGTCAAAAATTTTCTCTGATATTTCTCTGCAAATATGTAAGGGCCAAGAAAGCTTCTGCTAGCATCCAAGACAGCAATGGAGCAGAAAGTAGAGATACTCTGTGTGGGCTACAGGTGGGATGCTCAGGTGAAACAAATCTAAGCTTGCATCAAATTATCTATTCCAACCTGGCTAAAATCAGATATAAGTCTAGGTGGATGTGATTCAAGGCACCAGATGTCTCTGCTGCAGCTACCTAATAAATCATGTACTCTGTAAATTCTTCCATTTGAAATAAACAAAGAATCCTAATGAACCATCTGCAACTCCATATCCTTAGGGACTGCCCAATAGATATTATGGTAAATGTTTAGTGACTAGAAATAAATGGTTACTTTGTGAGATTCATAGGAAGGAGATCCGTTGCCCTTTATATCCTAGTATGAAAGGTCCAAATCTTGCCCTTTATATTCCAGTATGGAAGGGTTTCCACATCTTTTTATCCTTATGTACTAGAATGTAAGAGCAGGAGGTGCTTGTTTTGGAGCTCAGTTTGCCAATAGGAAAAAGAATGGGTTGAGTAGTATGTAGAGAGGGAATTTATTGAACTAGTATTCAAGAGAGTTCATCATCTACATGTGATGTTGGGTAAATAATTTAGGCCACCCTAAACTACCTTTTGGGACCTCAGCATTTTTATTGTAAAAGAAATATATTACTAAGTTCAATCATCTTAAGTTGTTTTTTAGTCTTAAACTGTGAAAATTACACATGTAGAAAAACAGTTGACTTTTGTAAATGAGCACATTGTATTAATATGTATATGTACATTTACATGATGATATTATGAGTTATTAGACATTGCGATTGATTATCCACTTGAACATGTGGAAATCTCTTTGATCTTTAAAAAATAGAAACTCCTTTTTTAAAAAAACAATCAGAATGATGTTAGATATGCAAGCAAATAGAAGTAATATTAATTCTAAGACATGTACAAATAATATGTATGAAATCTCTGTTCTTTTTTATTATTTAGTCATTTGGCATTCTTTATTCTTAGAAAAACTAATAATTAATTATTATTTTAATGCAGGAAAGAAAAAACATAAAATCACCTTTAAAGGTAGGATAATCTTATAATGTATTGGATGTACTAGACACTTTTGAGAGTGAAAGGGGGCACTAGTAATAATTATTCCAGAATAAAAGATATAAATCAGAACCATCTCAGACAAGCTGGAATATAGTATCACCCTATTTAAAGGTTGATTTCAATGTTCTTAGTGGTTGAGCAAGTAGTAAGGTAAATTAAAACCCAATTTTCTAGTATTAGACTTTCCTCACTGAAAACAACCACAAATTCTCAGTAAAATACAAAAAACAGCTGTTTCAAGTCATCAGACAATAACCAAGTTGCCCAAAACTCAAAGGACCACCACCAGAAAGAAGGAAAAAGCGTAATATGAGAACAACATTTACTTTTGCCTGTGTAACATTTCCTAATTTGCCTTGCAAGGCATAGAGACTAAAGAGAAAGCAGAAATCTAGGGCTTGCGGCAATATTACTAGGATGGGAAACCTAAAATTTAACTTCAGGGCTATTAAAGTAGGCAAGACTTAAGGGTCAAGATCCTGAAGGAATGAGAACTTCAGAGAAGTGACCTAAGAACTCTCCATACAATTTCCCTTCAAGGTACTAGCATATTCCTAAGCTGGCATGAGTCGGATGAGAGGCTAAGAAACCCAGAGAAAATTAGTTGCTAAGGGTCTAAAAGGCTACTCAGTACTTTTGGAAGTCTCACAGTACTAAGGAGAAACAAAAAATTATAATTTAGAACCTGAAAAGGAGAAGAAATGCCACTAAATTTTCTAGTCTTTTAAAATAGACCTCTAAAGTGTTATAGCTGATGATGGGGCTAAATCAGTAATAGATCAGCCCTCACAGTATTAAAAGTAGACTTCAGTTCTTTCAGTTTCTAATTGGATCAAGGTTTCCTGCCTTTTTAGGCAGAAGAAAATAAAATATTCTCTGGAGAAATATAACATTATCATAGTCTACAATCCTCATGTATAATGTCAGCAGAAAATTCGAATCTATGAAAGTATGACCAAATGGAAGTTCTAGAGCAGAAAGAATTAAGAAAACAAAAGATAAGTTTATCTGCAGATTAAGTACAGCAAAATAGAGTATTAGTAAGTTAAAGTATGTGAATAGAAAATATTAAGTTTGAAGTGCATAGAGGAAAAATAAATGAAAAATAAAGATAGGAGCATAGGACACATTAAGACTTGGTAGAAATGTCTAATATGTGTAACTGGAGTTCCAGAAGGAAAGGAGAGGTAAAATGAAGTAGAATAAATATTTAAAGATACCTGGCCAAATAATTTTCAAAACTAATGAAAGATATCAAACTGCAGATTCATGAAGCCCTACAACCCCTAGACAGAATGAATATAATCATAGCAAAAAATGCTGACACATAATGAGAAAATGTAAATGGTATTCAGAGAAAAAGGACAAATTGCCTTTAAAACAATAACAAAAAAAAATAGCAGTTGACCTTTCAAAATAAATAATGAAAGCTAGTAGGTAATGGAAAAAATATCTATATATACATATACACATTTACACATACACATACTGCTGAAAGAAAATAACTGCCAAAAAATTCTATGCCTGGTGGAAATATCCTTCAAAAATGAAGGTGAAAAAAAAAGACATTTTCATTGAAATAAAAATAGAGAGAAATCATTGCTAGAAAGCACACACTAAAATAAGCAGTAAGGGGAATTCTTCAGCAGGCAGTTAATGATCTTGGATGGAAGTGTGAAAATGCAGGAAGGAAAGAGGAGCAGCAGAAAACATGAATATATGGGTAAGTCTAATAAATATTAACTCTTTCAAGAAATAATAATAAGATCTAGTGGGTTTAAACTATAAGCAGAATTAAAATACATGACAACAGTTGCACAAAGGGCAGTAACTTGACTGCCAGAGCCAGCCGGCTAAGATCGAACAGTTCCCGAGAGGGGGAGTGAGGACTGAGAAGAGAGAGAGAGAGAGAGAGAGAGAGAGAGAGAGAGAGAGAGAGAGAGAGAGATTGAGAGACAGACAGACAGACAGACAGACAGACAGAATATAGAGTTGGGAGGTCTAACAGTGAATACTGCACCCAGAGTTCATTTAGCACAGCATATATATACCCTTGGATGTGCATGAGAAGCAACACCCACACATATGGAAACGATTGCTGACCTTTACATAAGTTCTCTCAAAACATCCTTGTTCCTGTTTTCGTCTCTTATTCCCTGGGGCAAGGAACGTTCAACTCTTTCCATTAAACCAAACTTCCTCCTTCAGTAAAGAGCTATCCATTAAGCCAAATTTCCTCCTTCAGTAACCAGCTTATCCATTAAGGAGCCCACCTGCCCTGCAAACTTCTAGCTTGCAGGCAACTTTAACCCTGTCTGTAGGGCATTCAGCAAGAATGGCTCCCAACATAGGACTTAAAGTGTTGTGAGGTGATTGTACTATTTGAGAAGTGTGCAATTACTAATTTCAGGTAGATTAATAAATTCTGGATGAATGTTGCAATATGTAGGGTAAACATCAAATGAATAAAAAATTGTATAAATAAACTAGTAAAAAAGGTAACATTGATAAAATTATTGTTTGATTAATCAAAAAGAATGCAAGAAAGAAGAAAAAGAAACACAAAGAGTTGGGATAAATGAAAAACAAATAATAAGTTGGAGATTTTTTTTAATACTCAATCAGGACTCACAGTTTTTATTTTTGAATTGAGCTTAATTCTTTGTTATAGTTTGGCAACCCTTGACTGTGTTAGTATTTTCTAACTTCTTTATTTTTTATTATTTTTAAAATTTATTATGGTGACGTTGGTTAACAAAATTTAATTAAGTTTCAAGCATATATATATATATATTGCATTGTATGTTCACTGCCCATAGTTAGATTTCTTCTAGTCACCAAATGTATGATCTCTTTTATCTCATCTATCTCCCTCCCCCACAAATCCTGTGGTAACCACTAGTCTACTGTCCATGTCTATGAGTCTCTATTTGTTTGTCCTATCTCGTTCATTTGTTGTTTTTAGATTTATATTCCATGTGTAAGTGATATCTTGTATTTTCAACTTTTTCTGTCTGGCTTATTTTGCTTAGCATATTATCTAAAGATCTCTCCATGTTATTGAAAATGGCAGTATCTCATCTCTTCTTATGGCTGAGTAATATTCCATTGTATATATGTACCACAGCCTCTTTATTCTGGCCACCATGAATAATGCTGCTATGAACGTTGGTGTATAAATATCTTTTTGGATATAAGTTTTTAAGTCTTTGGGGGTAAATACCCAGTAGAGAGATTGCTGGATCATATGGTACATCAATTCTTAGTTTTTTGAGAAACCTCCATACTGTTTTCTGTAGTAGCTGTACCAATTTGCAATCCTACCAGAAGTGTATGAGGGTTTCTTTTTCTCTTCATCATCCCAAACACTTGTTGTTACTTGTCTTGTTCATAATAGCCATTCTAACAGGTGTGAGATGGTATCTCACTGTGGTTTTGATTTGCATTTTCCTAATAGCTAGAATCCTTTTATATGTTTGCTGGCCATTTATATGTCTTCTTAGGAGAGTCTGTCCAGTCCCTCTGTCCATTTTTGTTGTTATTGAGTAGTATGAGTTCTTTGTATATTTTGGATATTAGGCCCTTCTCAGAGGTGTTGCTTGCAAATATATTTTCCCATCTGGATGGTTGTCTCTTTACCTTATTGATAGTTTCTTTTGCTTTACAGAAACTTTTTAGTTTGATGTAGTCCCATTCACTTATCTTAGCTTTTCCTTCTCTTGCCTTTGAGGTCTAATTAATAAAATGTCCTTGAGTTTAGTTCCTATGTTTTTTTTTCTATGCAATCTATTGTTTCAGGTCTTATACTCATGTCTTTAATCAATTTTAAGTTAATTTTGGTGTGTGTGGTTAGACAAGAGTCTAGTTTCATTTTTTTGCAGATCGTTTTCCAGTTTTCCCAGCACAATTTATTAAAGATACTTTCCTTTCTCCATTGAATATCTTTGGCTTCTTTGTCAAAAATTTTTTGCTCATATAAATAAGGGTTTATTTCTGGAATATCAATTCTGTTCCACTGGTTTGTGTGCCTGTTTTGCTGCCAATATCATGCCGTTTGGATTATTGTCAATTTATTGTATAATTTGAAGTCAGGCAGAATAATGCCTCTAGCTTTGTTCTTTTTTTTTTTTTTTTTCAGAATGGCTTTGGTAATTCAGGGTCTTTTGTACTTCCATACAAATCTGATGATCTTTGTTCTATTTCTTTAAAAAGTGACAATGGGATTTTCATGGGGATTACATTAAATCTGTGTGATGTTTTAGGTAATAAGGTCATTTCAACTATGCTGATTCTTCTAGTCCAAGAATGTGGAATATCTTTCCAGTTCTTTGTATCTTCTTAAATTACTTTTAATGGAATCTCATAGTTTTCATTATATAGGTCCTTCATATGTCTTGCTAGATTTATTCCTAGGTATTTTATTCTTTTTGTTACAATTGCAAAATGATTTTTTAAATTTGTTTTTCTGACAACTCATTATTAGAGTATAAGAATGCTATGGATTTTTAAACATAAATTTTGTATATTGGAACTTTACATTATTTGTTTATTATTTGTAGTAGTGTTCTTGTGGAATCTTCAGGGATTTCTATATAGAGAATCATGTCATCTGCAAATAGTGAGAGTTTGACTTCTTCATTTCCTGTTTGAATGCCTGTTATTTTTTTTTTTTTTTGCCTAATTACACTTGCTAGGACCTCCAATGTTATATTGAATAACGGGGATGATAGTGGACAGTCTTGTCTTGTTCCTGATTTTACAGAAAAGGTTTTTTGTTTTTCATAATTAAGTATAATGTCGCCTGAGGGTTTGTCATATATGACCTTTATTATGTTGTAGTACTTTCCTTCTATACTGATTTTATTAAGTGTTTTCATATAAAGGATGCTGTATCTTGTTGAAGGCTTTTTCTGGATCTATTGATATGATCATATGATTCCTATTTTTTAATTTGTTTATGCGGTGTATCACATTAATTGATTTGCATATGTTGAACCATCCCTATGCCTTTGGGATGAAGCCCACTTGATAATGGTGTATAATCTTTTTAATATGTTGCTGTATTTAATTCAGTAGTATCTTATTTAGGATTTTGCATCTATATTCATGAGAGATGTTAGTCTGTAGTTTTCTTTTTTTATGTTATCCTTACCAGGTTTTGATATCAGAGTGACACTGGCCTCATAAAATGAGTTGGGAAGTATTGCCTCCTCTTCAATATTTTTGAAGAGTTTGAGGAGAATAGGTATTAAATCTTTCTTGAATGTTTAAGTAGAATTCACTGGTGAAGCCATCTGGTCCTGGACTTTTACTTTTTGGTAGGTTTTTGATGATTGTTTCAATTTCCACACTGCTGATCGGTCTATTTAGATTTTCCAGTTCTTCTTGATTCAGTCTAGGAATGTTGTATATTTCTAAGAACAGTAAATTTGAGATTTAAACTCAAATATATTAGTAATTATATTAAATATAAATGGATGAAATGTTTCAATTAAGGGAAAATATTGTTACATTGAATTTGAAAATCAACCAAATACATGCTGCTTACAAAAGATATGCCTTAAACATAGAGTAACAGGAAAACTGAAATTAAAAAGATGAAAAATGAAATGGCATAAAAACACAAACTAAAAGAAAAGTGGCTTATTTATACCAGTAGTATAAACTTAGATGCAAGAACTATTACTAGAGATAAAAGGAACTTTTCAGAATGATCTAAGTGATAATTCAACATGAAGGTATATCTTGAATTTGTAGGAAAATAATGATAGACTCAAATACATAAAAACAAAAACAGATATAAAAAAAGGAGAACAAGTCAAATCCATAATCATCATAGTGAGAGATTTTAATACATCTCTTTCAGACAAGAAATATAGTAAAGATATATAATATTTGAGCAATATAATTAATGATTTGCATGTGTGTCTATGTATGTGTTGTATAACGCTGTACCCAACAAACGCAAAATATACGTATTATTTTTCAGGTGCATGAGGAACATTTATTAAAACAAACTTACCTCTGAGACTTGAAGCAAGTGTTGACAAATGTCAAATTATTCTTTCCCAAACCCATAATCCTTATCAAATCATAAGAAAACCCTTAGAAAAATTAAAGTGAGGGACATTTTGCAAAACGTTTGAATGATAATTTTCAAAACTGTCAGGATCATGAAAAACAAAAAACCACTGAGAAACTGTTATAGGCCAGAAGAAACTAAAGAGACATACTGGCTGAATGTAATATGCTATCCTTGTTTGGATTATGAGAGAGAAAGAGGACATTACAATGAGAAATTGGAGAAATCAAGCCTGAAGCTTAGTTAATAATAATATACCAGTGTGGGTTTGTTTCTAAGGTCTATCAAAAGTATCACGGCAATGTGAGATGTTAACATTGAATGAAAGCGGGTGAGGGGTACACAGGAAGCTCTTGTACTATCTTTATAACTTTTCTGTAAATCTAAATTTATTCTCTCCCATTTATTAAAAAGAAAAGAAAAGGTGAATAACTCAATTCAAAAATGTGCAAAAAATTGAGAGGAACTTAAAAAAAGATGACTGGGTCATATAGTATGGCAAATTTCTCTCTCTTTTTATATATATGTGTGTGTGTGTGTGTGTGTGTATACATATATATATATAATATTATATAATACATATGTAATATATAGATGTTCTATTTTTTTTTTAATTTCACAGCTCTAGAAGATACTCTAGCTATCCTTCCATTTCACAGATGAAGAACCTGAGGCTCAGTGAGATTAAGTTGCTTGACTAAGGATACCCTGTTCATAAGTGGAGAGGTCATGATTCAAATAGGTAAGGCTAGCTCTTGAGCCCAAGCCCTTACTATTATTTAAAGCAGTATTTCTCAAAGTACAAGTCATGTCACTTGCATCCCAGTCTCAGGGAGACTTGTC
Organism: Macroglossus sobrinus; assembly: GCA_004027375.1. Lineage (NCBI taxonomy): Eukaryota > Metazoa > Chordata > Mammalia > Chiroptera > Pteropodidae > Macroglossus > Macroglossus sobrinus. Next base: position 23,057 of record PVKZ01004437.1, read on the forward strand.
AAGTACAGATTCCCAGATGCCCAGAGCAGCAGAATCTCTGAAATAATCATAATTTTTCTTAAGGGCACTGAGGTTGAGAATCACTACTCTTTGCTCTCATGTCCAAGAATAGGAATGTGACATTTTATCCAAACCCAACCTATCAAGTTTACACAAATATCAAATAATAGAACAGAATAATGCTCTTTGAGTGTATGCATGCTGTTGTCTTATACAATCCCTCTCTCATTCACAGATTTTTAAGGGTTTAGATCCTTTTCCAACCACTTTCAAGCTGTTTCTGTGTTGAATATACATAAAAGAAACATTAAGTTTGTTTAAGTAAATTTTTATAACCCCCAAGAAGAATATTTGCCTATTGGTTCCTTCTAGTACATTCTAAATGTTAAGTTGATGCAATAAATTCATCAGAAGGAATATTATTCTACCTATGTAGTTTTCTATATCAGACCACTTGAGACTGGTGGAAATACCAAATAATGGTATGTCATGTGTTTTTCAGTATAAGATAAAAGACAAAAAGTGATGTGAGGATTATCAAATAGTATGTAACAGCTAGCTCTTTCCATCTTGAAGAGATTATTTTAGCATGTTTCCTTCCCCAAAATGCTCTTTTTTTGAAAAATGAAGAGAAGATGGGTAAAAGGATAAACAGAGGTTACTAAAGCTTAAGTCTTGCATTCTACCCCACATATCAATTTTTGAAAAAAAAAATCTAATATTATGTCCTGAAAATTTCTTGGTGATACAGGAAAAGAAATAATAAGAAATAATAAGAATCTTAGTCATTAGAAGTCTGAGATACAGCCAGCCCTGGATTTGAGGCCACCTATTCCACCTAACATTGTGATTTTTGGTGAGTTTCTTACCATGATGAATTTCTTACCACGTCTCTCTCAGCTTCTGCATCTTTAGTTGTGATAGATACTGGTACCAATTTCATGGGACTAAGAATTAAATGAAATAATGCATATGCAAGTGATAACAGTGCCTGGCACATAGCAAGCATGCAGAAACATCAGTTATTTTGTAATTAGTGTCATTTTGTTCCATGAAACTTACCATTTATGTTTTAAGGAAAGTTTTTTTTTTTATAGAAACTAAATATCAAGTATACTATTAGGAGTTTCAAGAGTTAGGAAACCGATGAAATAAAAACAACAGGTCATTTGACAACATCAACTGGGTGTGGTTTTAAGCATTCTCCTGTGTCAGGTGTATGCTGCCTTAAACAGGTTCCTCATTGTTTCCTGGATTTTGTGTTGTGCAGGTTTCTTTTCTGCTTTCTTCCTGGAACCAGAGTTACTGCTTCCTTTTCTGTGGATTAGCAACTTCCTCACCACACAGATTTGAGAAACAAACAATCTTGTGGTATTGAGGACAAAGTTGATAGAAACTAGTTAGCTTATCAAAGTAGTACATTTTTGAATATCTCTTAGTTCCATTGCTAAGTGAGAATTACCACAGAATTTTTTTCTGTTTAAAAAATTGTTTTCCTTTTTATACAAAGAATATTTAATATAGAATAGTTGAAAAATGGAAAAATAAAGTGTGAAAACAAATACATTCTAATTCTAAAAAAAATTACAGTTAGCATTTTCGATTATTGTATATAGATTTTTTTCTCTCCTATGAAACCATATGTATATATTATATATATTTCTTGTTAACAAAACCATATATAATGTTTGTATTGTCTTTTTTTTCTCTAAGTATTATAGTAGATATTTCTTATCACGGAATATTTTCCACCTTCATTACTTTATCTTGGCTTTTAAAAATATATTTGAAGAAAATTAGAAAAGTGTAACGCTCAGTAGTGATTTTATGTCCTGAGATCCAGGCTCAACTCGTTTTATGGTCTCTGACTATGGAAAGAGATTCTTTCCACATGATGTGTGTGTGCATGTGTGTGAGTGTATGTTCGTGTGTGTGTGGCGTGTGTATGTCTGTGTATTTAGAAAAGTACTTCGAAAAAATTCTTCATGTACATATTTATTCTTTGAACTGAAGTGTATTTGTATTTGGTCTTCTGAGACCTCTTAATTGACTTCCATAAGTCCTCTCTCAGTTCCTCCATCAATCTTCCCAGTACTTACTTGGAAAGCAGTGCCCTCATTGCAAAGTACTTCATGTATAAACTCAAGCTGGAGTTAGGCAGAAACTGAGGTTTCTAATCTGAAAAGGTAATTTCCTCTCTAAGGTTTAAGATTAAAAAATAACTGGGCCTCAGTAAGAGGTCTGTCCTATAAGAAAAATGAATTTTTCCTTCTATGATATTTTCTTATTGAAGGTTAAAAGTAGGAGTTGTCTAGGAATGTGTGTAGTAGGAGCAGGCAGGGGAAAGGGACCTAATTTTAAACTTGTTTAAATCAATTTATAGACATATCTAACACCTAGGAAGTCCTATCGTACCAGATGAAGGGAGTATTATGGCTCCTGGCAATATTCTTGATTCTCTTGGCCTCATCTCTGTGCTTGTAAAATATACCTATTATGACTCTTCAAAAAGACTCCCCAAAAAACTTGTTGATCGAACAAAGCTAAGTTTATTATATTTGCTGCAGTCGGAAGAACAGCTTCACAGAATCTTAGTAGTGTGTCAGAAAGGGGAGGTCAGAAAAGAATATTTATAATTTTGGGTGATTTTAAGGCAAGTCTTACAAGGAAGAAACTGATTGGAATTGAGCCGAGTTTGTGGGATACTAATTTTAGATTGGTAGGCACACAATGATATTTTGAAGCAAATGTTGTTGAGCAAGTTGTTGGTCTTGGTAAGTAAGCTGTGTAGTTAGTTCACAGTCTTATCTTTTAGGAGCAGATATTCCCTGGAACTAGCACTTGAGTTCTTTATAGTATGGTCCCAGTATTGTTTAGTACAGAAACAGAAAGCAAGATTGTTTTGGGTTCTTAGGACAGTGCTGAGTATAATACATGAAAATTGAAATAGATTATTTACATCATCCCTTCACTTCATTCTTCAAAACCAGTTTTTCCAGTGACCAATTCTACTAGTTTACATGAGAAGATTAAACTTCTAATATTTTTCCATCACCAGATAGCATCTCTTTGCATCCCTTCCCACCTTGTCCAACTTTGTAATATGAATTTATTCTTCGATGCTTTGTTACAAAGAAACATTTCTTTAGTTTGCCAATATAAATTACATCCAACTCAAACCTCAGCAATCTATGTGCGTGATGTGTAATCTATTATTTTGGGCATTCTTCCTCCTGAAGGAAAATGATCCCAGAGACTTATGAGTGTCCAGAAAAAACAGTAGTGGTGACCATTCTGTTTATTCCTCATTTGAGTTCATCATGACAGATTTCGCTACTGGGACTTCATATCATCTTTCAACACCATTAAGTTTGTTAGTCTCCCAAAGACTCGTGTATTCACTCAATGGAATCTTTTGGGGTTCTGTGCAGGTATGGGCATGGGTCTTTATCTTCATTGAGCCCTTCTATTCCTTGCTTTCCAAGAGGCCAAGCTACTTTCTTTCCCTTCAAATTTTGAAAACCTCTATATGAGCCACAACCATGTTCTAGCATTGTAATACATGTAGCAGTTAAAATTGCAGACTTTGCGCAGGTTGAAATTATTATGCTTTCTAGAGCTATGTATGTCTTGGAGCTCTCTAAGCCTCAGTCTCCTAGCTAATAGGGTCATGTTGAGGATGAAATTTAATTGTCACAAAGCATGGCTTGCACTGTGCATGGCACTTAGTAAACCTTCAGTAAATGAATGTCAGCTATTATTATAATTATCATTATATTGCTTTGTGATTTGAGGTTTTTTTTTCAAGTCTTCAGCTCTACCCTAAGACAAGAGAAGCTGCGTTCTCCAGGACACAAAGCCTTGGTTTCACGCTAGGAAAGAGAGGAGGAAAAAATACCATGAAAGTTAGAGACAGATTATTTCTTCATCTGTGTACCCTGTCACATTAGAAGGCCTGGTTTTAAGACAGTCTAGGGTTTCCCTAGACTAGATATTGGCAAATTAGGCTGGTGGGCCTATTGCTTGATTTTATAAATAAAGTTTTATTGGAACAACCACACCCACTTGTCTAAGTGGTGTTGTAGCTTGAAAGCATCCATAGACTATATAAATGTATGGCCCACGAGCACAAAATGTGTAATATCTGTCTGTTTAAGAAAAAGTTTGCAAATTCCTATGCTAGATCATTTGGGTTGTCTTCAGTTTAAATTAAAAAACATTGAAATCTTTACCCAGGTGCATGACTGAGTGGCGTGGGAGTCAAGGACACTAATCTGTGTGGTGATGCTCAGCCTTCAAATAGGAGGGGGACATGGACAGGTCCTTCAAGTTGTCTGAGTGCCAAAAGGAACTGAGTATCCGGGAGCTTCCCCACTGCCTCACCCATGTGCTCTAGTGCACGTTCCAAAAGTTTCTTCTGGTTCTGCCCTTAGACTCAGGCAAGCGAAGAACCCAAGTTTTAAAGGAGCCTCCATATAACAAATGTGGTTTTTCTTTTCACTTTTGTAAAAAAGTTGAGTAAAAAGTTTAGTGTATAGTAACTGAGGAAAAATGACCTTTGAACCTATGTGAGCCCTCACAGCCTGAAGGTACAGTACTGAAGGCTTGCAAAGATGGACAGTGGAGAATGGGGAACAAAAAAGCACAGCCTCTGTGCTTTTGTTTCAAGTCAGTAACCCCGAGTCATCACAAGCCGATGTCTAGACAGACTGAGTTTCTCAGATAACTGGGTTATAGTTTGGGGCTTTTTAGAAACAGCTTTTTGAGATATATTCACATACTACACAATTCATTCATTTAAAATGTACAATGCAGTGATTTTTAGTATAGTCACAGTTATGCAATCATCATGACAATCAATTTTCATCACATCAAAAAGAAACACATACCTGTTAACAGTTACTCCAATTTCCTCCTAACCCCTTCAGCACTAGGCAATCACTAATCTAATTTCCATCCTTAGAGCTTTGCCTATTCTAGACATTTTGTAAAGATGGAATCATATAATATGTGGTATTCTGTGACTGACTTCTTTTATTTAGCATAATGTTTCCAAGGCTTATTTGTGTCATAGCATGTATTAGTACTTCAGTCCTTTTTTTTAAAAAAAAATATTATTTTAAAAAATTTTTATTGTTTATTGGGGTAACTTTTAAATATAATTATATAATTTTCAGGTGTACATTATAATTTGACATCTATATATTCTATTGTGTGTTTACTACCCAAAGTCCAGTTACCTTCAGCTACCATATATTTGATCCCCTTTACACACTTCACCCTCCCCCCTACCTCTCCACTCCTTCTCTACCCCTTACACTCTGGTAACCACTAGACCATTGTCCATGTCCATGAGTCTCTGTTTGTCCTGCTCATTTGTTGCTTTTTAGGTATATATCCCACATGTAAGTGATATTATGTGATTTTCCACTTTTCCTGTCTGGCTTATTTCACTTAGTGTGATATCTCGAGGTCCAACCATCTTGTCCCAAATGGTGGTATTTCATGTCTTCTTATGGCTGAGTAATATTCCATTGTATAATATGTACCACATCTTCTTAAGCCAATTATCTATTGGACACTTCAGTTGCTTCTATGTCCTGGCCACTGTGAATAATACTGCTATGAACATTGGTGTGCAAATATTTTTTTGGATATAGGTTTTCAAGTCTTTGGGGCAAATATCCAGAAGAGAGATTGCTGGATCATATGGTAGATCAATTCTTAGTTTTATGAGGAACATCCATACAGTTTTCCATAGTGGCTGTACCAATTTGCAGTCCCACCAGCAGTGTATAAGGGTTCTTTTTCTCCTCATCCTCCCAAACACTTGTTATTACTTTTCCTGTTTATTATAGCCATTCTAACAGGTGTGAGATGGTGTCTCATTGTGGTTCTGATTTGCAATTCTCTAATAGCTAGCAATGTTGAACATCTTTTCATATGTTTGCTGGTTATTTGTATGTCTTCTTAGGAGAAGTATCTGTCCAGGTCCTCTGTCCATTTTTGTTGTTATTGAGTCATATGAGTTCTTTGTACATTTTGGATGTTAGGCTCTTATTGGAGGCATTGCTTGAAAATATATTTTTCCATCTGATGGTTGTCCTTTAACTTGTTGACAGTTTCTTTTGCTGAGCAGAAACTTTTTCGTTTGATATAATCCTATTCATTTATTTTACTTCCCTTGCCTTTGAGGTCAAATTAATAAAATGTCCTTGAGTTTAGTTTCTATGTTTTCTTCTATGCATTTTATTGTTTCAGGTCTTATATTCAGGTCCTTAATCCATTCTGAGTCAATTTTGGTGTGTGGTGATAGACAACAGTCTAGTTTCATTCTTTTGCAGGTGGCTGTCCAGTTTTCCCAGCACCATTTATTGAAGAGGCTTTTCTTTCTCCACTGTATGTTTTTGGGTTTTTGTCAAAAATTATTTGCCCATATAAATATGGGTTTACTTCTGGACTCTTGATTCTGTTCCACTGGTCCATGTGTCTGTTTTGCTGCTAATACCATGCCGTTTTGATTACTCTTGCTTTGTAGTATAACTTGGAGTTGAGCAGAGTGATGCCTCCAGCCTCATTATTTTTTCACAGGATGGCTTTGGCAATTCAGGATCTTTTGTACTTCTATACGAATCTGATGATTTTTTTTCCTATTTCTTTAAAAAAATGCTGATGGGATTTTAATGGGGATTGCATTAAATCTGTATAATGCTTTAGGTAATATGGTCTTTTTAACTATGTTGATTCTTCCAATCCAAGAACATGGAATATCTTTCTATTTTATTGTATCTTCTTCGATTTCTTTGAATATGTCTTGTAGTTTTTATTATATAGGACTTTCACATGTTTTGTTAAATTTATTCCTATGTATTTTATTTTTTTGTTGTTGGAATTGCAAAAGAAATTATTTTTTCTACTTCTTTTTCTGACACTTCATTATTAGAGTATAGAATGCTATGAATTTTTGAACATTGATTTTGTATCCAGAAACTTAACTGTATTTGCTTATTGTTTCTAGTAGTGTTCTTGTAGAGTCTTTAGGGTTTTCATGTCATTCACAAATAGTGACAATTTGACTTCTTCATTTTCTATTTGGATGCCTTTTATGTCTTTCTCTTGTCTGATTGCACTTGCTAGGACCTCCAATGTTATATTGAATAACAGTGGTGATAGTGGACAGCCTTGCCTTGTTTCTGATCTTAGAGGAAAGATTTTTAGTTTTTCATCATTAAGTATAATGTTGGGTGAGAGTTTGTCATATATGGTCTTTACTATGTTAAGGTACTTTCCTTCTATACCAATTTTGTTAAGTGTTTTAATCACAAATGGATGCTGTATCTTGTTGAAGGCTTTTTCTGGATCTATTGATATGACCGTATAATTCTTATTTTTTAATTTATGTGATGTATCACATTAATTGATTTGCATATGTTGAACCATCCCTATGCTTTTGTGATGAAGCCCACTTGTTTGTGGTGTATAATCTTTTAAATATATTGCTGTATTCAATTCAGTAGTATCTTTTTAGGATTTTGCATCTGTATTCATGAGAGATGTTAGTCTGTAGTTTTCTTTTTTTATGTTATCCTTACCAGGTTTTGGTATCAGAGTGACGTTGGCCTCATAAAATGAGTTGGGAAGTATTGCCTCCTCATCGATATTTTGGAAGAGTTTGAGGCGAATAGGTATTAAATCTTTCTTGAATGTTTAGTAGAATTCACTGGTGAAGCCATCTGGTCCTGGACTTTTACTTTTTGGTAGGTTTTTGATGATTGTTTCAATTTCCACACTGCTGATCGGTCTATTTAGATTTTTCAGTTCTTCTTGAATCAGTCTAGGAAGACTGTATTTTTCTAAGTATTGTCTATTTCTTCTAGGTTATTAAATTTAGTATTATAGACTTTTTCATATTATTCTTGTATGATCCTTTGTATTTCTGCAATGTCAGTCATAATTTTCCCCTTTTCATCCTTGATTTTGTTTGTGTCCTTTCTCTTTTTTTTTTTAGTGAGTCTAGTTAGGGTTTGTCAATTTTATTAATCTTCTCAAATAACCAGCTCTTTATTGCATGTATTTTTTCTATCTTTTTGTTTTGTTTTCAATTTCCTTTATTTCTGGTCTAATTTTGTTTATACCTTTCCTGCTGCTGACTTTAGGCCTCATTTGTCCTTCCTTTTCTAGTTAAAGATGAAGTGTTAGGTTGTTTATTTAGGCTCATTCTTGTTTTTGGAGATAAGCCTGTAATGATATGAACTTTCCTCTTATGATCACTTTTGCTGTGTCCCAAAAGTTTTGTTATGTTGTATTATAATTATCATTCATTTCTATGTATCTCTTGATCTCTCTTTTTATTTCTTCCCTGACCCAGTTATTCTTCAGTAGCATGTTGTTTAATCTCCATGTATGTGTGGGTCTTTCTGCTTTCTTGTTGCAGTCGATCTCTTGTTTCAGAGTATTATGATCAGAGAATATGGTTGGTATGATTTTAACCCTTTTATATTTTTTGAGTCTATCTCTGTGTCCCAGTATGCAGTTGATACTTGAGAACTTTCAATGTGCAGTAGAGAAGAATGTATAAGCAGCTGTTTTAGGACAGAAGGCTCTGAATATGTTAATTATGTCCAGTTGGTCTAATATGTCATTTAAAGGTGTTATTTCCTTATTGATTTTCTGTTTGGATGATCTGTCCATATCTGACATGGGGTATTTAGGTTCCCTACTACAATAGTGTTTTGGTCTGTTTCTCCCTTTAGTTCTGTTAGTAATTGCTTTACACGTTTTGGGGCTCCCTGACTGGGAGCATAGATATTAATAAGTGTTATGTCTTCTTGGTGCACGATTCCTTTATCATTATGAAGTGTCCCTCAGTATCTTTCTTTACCTATTTTATATTGAAGTCTATTTTGTCCTATATTAGTACCACTACTACCACTTTTCTCTGAATGCCATTTGCTTGAAATGTTATTTTCCACCCTTTCACTTTGTCTATGTTTGTCTTTGGAGCTGAGATGTGTCTCCTGGAGGCAGCATATGGTTGTTGTTTTTTGCTTTGTTTTTTTTTTGATCCATTCTGCAGCTCTGTGTCATCTTATTGGTGAGTTCAGTCTATTTACATTTAGGATGATTATTGAAATATGAGGTCTTCTTATAGCCTTTTTATCTTTTGCTTTTTGGTAGCTCAGTGTTTCCATTGCTTCCTTGTCCTTATATTTCTGTTCTCTTTTTTTTGGTAGGCTTTTGTGGGTTTTAACTCTGGTTCTTCTTGTTTTATGTTATATACTTCAGTTCTGAATTTTTGGTGTGTGGTTACCATTATGAATATAAAAAAGATAGTTATATATATATATATATATATTTTCTTCAGTGTGTGCTTCATCTCCATTTCCCTTTATGAGTTTAGATCTTTGAATCCTCTCCTTTTCAGTCATTGTTATCTCAATTTGTCCCTATGTATGCTGAACATTCATTATCTTGCTATAGCAATTCTCTTTTTATTATTTAAGCTTTTAATGCCCTGTTCTTAGTAAGGATTGCATTTCTCTGTTTCTGTTTGCCTAATAGTCACTTTACTTCTAATTATGTTTTTTTTTTTTTGGTCATTTTGTTTTAGATTAGCTGACCCCTTTCAGAATTGCCTGTATTACAGGCCTCATTGTGAAGAATTCTCTCAATTTTTGTATATCTAGGTCTTAATTTCTCTTTCATATCTAAAAGAGAGCTTAGCTGGATACATAATTCTAGGCTGGTAGTCCCTTTCACTTGATAGTTTAAATATTTGATTCCATTCCTTTTGAGTTTGTAAGGTTTGCACTGAGAAGTCCGAGGATAATCTAAGGGTTTTCCTTTATAAGTTACCGTTTTCTTCTCCCTGGCTGCCCTGAGAATTCTATCTTTGTGGTTGATTTTTGATAAGTTTAATACAATATGCCTTAGTGAAAGCCTTTTTGGGTTGATATAATTGGGTGTTCTATTGACTTCTTGAATTCCAGGCTACAGCTCATTCCTTAGATTTGGGAAATTCTTGTCCACTATTTGTCTGAAAAAGCTTTCTAGTTCCTGCCCCATTTCCTTCTTTTGATAATGCCCTTTACTCTTATGTTTCCTCTCTTTATGGTATCAGTTAGTTCTTGAATTTTTCTTTCATTATTTTTTATTCTTCAGTTTCTCTCTTTTTCCTCCTGATTTATTTCTAGTTTTCTGTCTTCAATATCACTGATCCTTTCCTCCATTTGGTCAACTCTATTTCCCAAGTTTGCTCTTTCATTTTTCAACTCTTGCAGTATGTTCTTCATTTCCAGATTCTATTTTTTTTTGAGGGTTTCAGTCTCCTTGTTCTGCTCATCTAGTTGTTTTTTTCAATTCCTGAAATTGTTGATATAACTTGTTTTGGAACTCACTGAGTTTTTTTGGAGTACCATCTTGAATTTTCTGTCATTTAAGTCGCATATTTTTATGTCTGTAAGCTCATTTTCTGGAGATTTTTATCTTTCTTTCTGAGATATCTTGTCATCTTGGTTGTTCATGGTGTTTAATGGACTATTTCTCCGCCTGGGCATTAATGGAAGTGTATTGTGCTTTTTTCCCCAAAAAGAAGGTTTATTATATAAAGGTCTCTCTTTAGTCTGCTGCAAAGAAAATGCTTTACTTTTGGTTTCCAGAAGGAGACATCTAAGCCTCTTGGATTCCTGCTTTATATAAAGCCTAAATAATGTCTTTTTTATTTTCTTATAGATATTTAATCACACTTGCTACCCTCATTTTCAGTCCCTGTCAGTGTCAGTGACAATCTTGGCAGCATTTGCTCAGATTTCCCTGGGGCCCTGTGGTGTTCAGTCTTGGAGATTATGAAAGGGTCTTCTGGGTTGAGGGTTGGGGGCCGTGGCTCAGGTACACCAGGGTCGGTAAAAATCAACTGTTGTTTCTCTGTGGTCCCGACCCACATCTCTACTTTCTGCTCTGATGACTGGTCCCTGCTGCCAGCTGCGTGGACTCAAAGTACTTTCAGGCTGGGCTGTTCAGGAAAGTTGCCGCATCTTCACCCCTTCTCATTCTCCTGAAGGGAGCTCCAGAGGCTGGGAGAGGCAGCTTCTTTATTTGTCCCAGTCCACTTCCCGACCTGTGGTAGTTCTTATGAGCAGATCCCATGCTCAGACATGCTGGTGTGCAGTGTGGGTATTTTTTGTTGAGTTTCAGATGTTCATCTTATTGTTGTATCAGGGGAGAGATCTGAACATGTCTCTCACTTTGTCATGTTTCCCAGAATCCTCACTAAGAGAAAGGCAATACCAGTCCAACTCTGACTTCTTCAAAGCAGCAGAAAAATCATTGGAGCGATCGGAGTTCTGGTAACACACACATCTCTAGGTTCTTTTCACTGCTGAAGAAATGGATTTCAACTCAGTAAATATGAGACATATTTGCTTATTAGAAGCACATTGTGAAGTAGTAGACAAGTCAAACCTAAAACCAGCTAGCCCTGTGGAAATGAGGTTATGTACCCCTAAGGAGGCATACAGATTACAGCCTAGGAAGATGAAGAGCTGTTATAATGTTATTCCTTTTTGTCCATTTATTTGTTATAAACATTTGAGCTGTTTTTACTTTTTGGCTATTTAGAATAATGTTGGTATATGAAAATTTATGTACAAATTTTTGTGTGGAAATTTTGTATGCAAATTTATATACAAATTTTTGTATGTTTTTATGCCTCTTGGCTACCTAAGAGTAGAGTTGCTGGGTCATATGATAACAGTTTGGAGAAAGTGCCAAACTATTTTCTAAGGTGGCTGCACCATTTTACATTCACATTAGAAATATATAAGGATTTCAACTTCTCCATATCCTTGTCAACATTTATTATTATCTGTCTTTTTGGTTATAGCAATTCTAGTAGGGAAAAGGTAGTATTTCATTGTGTCTTCATTTATATTTCCTTAATGAATGAGGATGTTGAACATTTTTCAAGTGGTTATTTGTATACCTTCTTTAGAAACAATGTCTATTTAAATCTTGTGCATTTTAAAATTAGGTTGTCTTTTTATAACCGAGTTTCAATAATTCTTTATTAGATATAATGATTGCAAATGTTTTCTCCCATTCCATGGGTGTTCATTTTCTTGATGGTATTATATGGAGCACAACAGGTCTGAATTTTTGATGCTTAGTCTCCCAAAGTCTAATTTATCTATTTTTCTTTCATCACTTGTGTTAATGTTGTTGTATCTAAGCTTTGTCTAAACCAAGGTTATGAAGATTTACTTCTATATTTTCTTCTAAGAGTTTTATAGTTATACCTCTTAAATTTACGTCTATGATCCATTTTGAGTCAAGTTTTCTACCTGGTAGGGATTGAACCTTATTCTTTTGTTTGTGTATATCCCAATTTATTGAAAAGGCTACTACTTTCACCACTGAATTGTTTTGGTACGCTTATGAAAAATCAATCAACCATAAATGTGAGGTTATATTTTTGGATTTTAAAGTCTGTTTCTTTGATCTCTATGTTTATCCTGATAGACATATATCATGCTGTTTTGATTAGTGGAACTTTGTAGTTTTGAAATTGGGAAGTATGAGTCTTCCAACTTTGCTCTTTTTTCAAAGTTGTTTTGGCTATTCTGGATCCTTTGCATTTCCATGTGAATTGTAAGACTGGCCTGTTGATTTCTCCAAAAAAGCTAGCTTAGATTTTGATATGAATTGCATTGAATCTGTTGATTAATTTAGGAAGTAGTCCATCTAAACAATATTAAGTCTTCCAATCCATGAATTGGAATGTCTTTCAATTTATTTAAGTCTTCTTGAATTTCTTTCAAAATGTTTTATACTTTTCAGAGTATACATTTTATACTGCTTTTGTTAAGTTTATGCCTAAGTATTTTATTCTTTCTGATGCTACTGTAAATGGAATTATTTTCTTAATTTTGATTTTGGATTATTTATTCTACTGTCTAGAAATACAATCAATTTTTGTTTTTTGATCTTGTATCTTGCAAACTTGTAGAACTTGATCATGAATGCTAATAGATTTTAGTTTAGTTACCATCCTGAGCCAGAGCCATGGTCTAGCTTCCATCCTGCCCTGCTCAGTATTAGGCTGGGGCAAGGTTGATTTATAACTTCTAAATATTTCAACATGCTATGTGGTCTCCATTGGTACTCTTTCCCTGGGTTCCACAAATAACAGGGGTGGGTTTGTTTGGTTTCTGCAACTCTACTGCCTCAATACTCCACCACTATCCACTTTTCTCTAGTCTAATGTGTAATATCCTATTATTTAGATAGTCATTCTCTTAGGTTAATAATAATGCTCTTAAAGGCATTATTCTTTTAAGTTTCTTCTTTATCAGAGACAGTTTATTGAAATGAGTTTATATGGCTGACCACATGTCAAGCACAGTGTAAAATAAATGTGATTAAGCTAAGAATGTGTCTTTTGGGGAGAAGGGAGAGGAGGGAATCACGATCACAGTAGCTATAATGCCTTCCCTCTTTAAATGGAAGAAGTAAAAGGTAAACTTTGTTTCTTAACATCTTAATTCAGGAGAAAGCTAGGCTTTCCTCCAAATGACTTTTTTCCTATTCATTTTATTTTTTTCTTTTCATTATTTTTATGATATATTAAATTGAACCATTTGCTACAATATGGTAGTTAAGACAATTTCCTTAGCATTTGCTGAATGATTTGGCAGGCTAGACTGTCCTAGAGCTAAATTGTAAAATCCCATTAAAACCATTAAAACCTAGTCATATAAAAATAAAAGATGCTGCCTGGTGCAGTGCATTACATGTTATGGTGAAGTCTTAACACTTTACAATAACAAATGCCAAAAAGAAGTGACTACTGTGTAATAGAATATGATGAAAAGAGAGGAGTAGATTAGTGATGTAGCCAAGTGCATTTAATTAAATCTCATGTCCAAATTAGTTCCCTAATTGGCATGTTAAAAGAAAATATGTTTACTGTGATAGTTCAAGTAGCACAATTGTTTTAGCAAACAGGTCTTTTAGCCTCTTTTTTTTTTATTTCTTGTCTTCAAATTTCTTGTCACTTCAAGAATAAAGTAGGTATTACTGAAGGCATTCATCTCTCAGTTGAAGAAATAGGTTCACATCAGAGTAAATAGCTTGCCCAAGTCACTAGCTAGTAAAGGACAGAGTTGGAATACAAATTTAGGTCAAGAAGTTTCCAAAGTTTGTGCTCTTTTATCTATGCCAAGGGTTGGCCAACTATAGTCTGGAGGCACAATCTGACCAGCTGTCTGTTTTTGTACAGTCCAAGAGCTAAGAATTATTATATTTTTAAATGGTTGAAGAAAATCAAAAGAAGAACGATATTTCATGACATGTGAAAATTATATGAAATAAAAACTTCAATGTTTCTATGTAATGTTTTATTGAAACATTCATTTATGTGTTGTCTCTGGCTGCTTTTACAATACAGTCAAAGAATTGAGTAGTTGCAACAGGCCAGCAAAGACCAAAATATTTACCCTCTGTCCCTTTATAGAAAAACTTTGCTTGCAATACCCCTCACATACTAAATTAAACATTCAATGGAAGGCTGGGGCCATGGATCTGTGTCTTTTTAATAAATACTTCTCAAAGCAGTTATTATTGCTACCTTACATTATAATTATTTGTGTATTTCCTCCTGTTTACCCTACCAGTCCTTGAGGCTAGGACCTTGCTGAAATATCTTTGAATGAATAAATGAGGGTTCATGTGTTATATTAGACGTATGCTTCTGAGTTCCTACTATATTCCAGGTACTCCTCAATGATAAAACAGAATACCTACAGTCTGGAGAGATAAGTAAAAGGGTTCAGATAAAGCTACATGATAAGAGGCCAACATTAATTGAATAGAATAACACTTGCTGTTCATAATGGTAACTCATAAAACTCTTCCAAATTCAAATATTAAATGTTGTGTTGAATAAACCTAATGAATTTAAAAATATTTTTAAAACTTTGACTTCATTGTAATTTTTAGGAACTGTTTAAAGTTCCCTTTGTCAACATGTTAGGGTACCATAGTAGAAGAAAAAATAAATTTTCATTTATATTATCTCTATCCTTTGGTCATGGAAAGAGCAGCTGTTACCACATTGCCAAAAGAGGGACAGTTCTACATTCCATGAAGAGCAGAAAGATGAAAATGACAATGCTGTTAGGAAAAACAAAAAACTGACAACTTAAAAAAACACAACACTTTCTGTAGATTTATGTATTGATTATCTGTGTCTGTGTAATATATTATACAAATTTATGAGCAGAAAACGACATACTTTTAATCTCATAATTTCTATGTGTCAAGAATCCAGGCATGGCTTGGGTGGATAACTCTGGCTAAGAACCTTGCAAGATTACATGGCCAAGACTGCACTCATCTCTAGACTCAATGGAGGCTGGGAATCTACTTCCAAGCTCCATATTTATTTATTAAGTAAGCCACATTCTTATTTATTAGAAGTAAGTCACCCAATACAGCCCACTCTTAATAAGAGGCACTTAAAAACATAACTATCAAGAGGCGGTAAACCACGGTTTAATTTTTCCAATTACAAATGTAATAAATACATAAAAATTCAACTACTGAGAAATACCATTCCCTGATAAAATATGTATTGAGTATGTATAGTGTGACAGGCATGAGGGATGAAATAATGTTCAAAACGAGCAGGTTTCTTGCCTTCCTGTAGCTTACATTCTGAGGGACAGTCTGGCAGGACTAAAACATGTAGAATTGCAGTGCTTGTATGCAAGAAGGCTCTCAAAAGATGTTAGTTATTTTTATTTTTGCAGAGTAGGCATCTGGTCACAGAACTAGAGCCAGGCTACCCAGTCTATGGTATCTCCACTCTTATTGTAGACAAACATGATTTGTTTAACCAGAGCAGAAATGACCTTTCTTTTGCTCATGCTTGAAAGAGGTAATTCCTAATAGTTTGCAACACTTCACACTTGTAACGGTCTCTGTTGCATTTGTGTTTTTAAATTAGTTTTTTCCAGAAAAAATATAAAATACTGAAAAGTCCTATGGAAGTAGCTGTTGTAGTAGTTTTCCTGGAGTGCTCTTCTGACCACTGTATCTTTTTGTACTACACACATCGAGCTGACCTAATGTCTTCCAGTTCTGAATTATTTTAATTGCTTTTTTTTCTGGGTGCATCTTTTCAGTCTTTCGAGTGTGCTTTAAAAAAATAGCTTCTTGAACTATGCACAAGGTTTCAAATGTGTGCCTGGTTATTGCACAGTATTCTGTGGTTGCTTTATTTAATTAATATTCCAAATCTCAAAAACTGTCTCAAGATTTTAATTGACTTTTATCACCCCATCTCATTCAAGTACTATGCCGGCCATCTCTGTATGTTATCAATAAACCATGAGTACTGTGTCTTTTCCTCCTGCCTGATATTTGGTTCTTTTTTGAACTTTGTTTTGAATGATTGAAGGATAATTTATTGTACTGGGCTTCTATCACTATTATGGTCAGCTATTGTTTGCTATACTAATTATGATAAAGCTGCCAATCAAGGCAGTTACTCACTTTTGAGAAGAGACATAGCTTGTTTGTCTTGTACATAAATTCCCTCACAGAGTATAGAACTAACCCTTACACATTGAGAGAAGTATCCTAACTAATTTGAGTTATAAAATATTCTTATAGAATTGTTGATTTAGTCTCCCAGGTTTAGAAACATATTTCTAAAATATAATAAAAAATTTTCATGAATACTGTATTTCATTAAAAATCGATTTTTAAAGTATTCTTTAAAATAGTTGGCATAAGTTCTTCCATTCATCACTCTTTATTGTTAACTTCATAGATATGCCTAATTAAATATTCTCCCAGATTCCAAGAAATTTCACATAGGTTACCACCAAATTAACATCATTGAGGTAGTGGTAGTTGTCCACCTGAAGCCTGTTAATCTTTCCTGTGGACTGAGCTACTGATAGGATTTCTAGGCATAGAACATCTGTTTGTAGCTGTGTTGACTTTTCCCTGTTCAAACAGAACACTTTCTAATGCTCTTTTTAAGTCCATAGTTCCATCTGAAAGGAAAAGCATAGCCAACCTCTACTGAGATCACCTAGGTACATAGACACTACTATGTAGGCAGTTGCTTTCACTAATAAATGAGAAGAAAACACTTTACGAGGACTTGAGCCCAGTGAAGAAGAATCCAAGAGAAGCACAACTTATAACTTTAGGATTCTTTTTTTCCCTCAATTATCAGAACATTGGAGTTTAAAGAAAGCAGAGTCACAAGAATAAATATTTGGGATTGATTTATCTTTCAAGGTAGGTGGTTATAGCCAAAGGAAAGTATAAGGATTTTAAGGAAATTACCTAGATGTCTTAGGATATGTCGGGCTTGTCTTCCTCTTACTTCAAGCACACACTGGGCCACCCAATAAAGATATTTTCCTGTGGCTACTAACATATTTACTATGTTCTCGTTATTATTGCATACTTCTGTTAGAAATTCTTGACTTCAAATCCATGGCAGCTCTAAAATAACTCTTCATCCATGTACTAGTCATCTGCCTGTTTCCTTTTATACCTGCTCCCTGCCTCCCTATGTTCTACTCAGTGTCCAGATTGCTGAACCCCGCAAGTGACATTTCCCTGGCTCTCTAGAGAAGTGACTTCCAGCTGGGTTTGGCCATTGGGAGGCACTGGAAGAGGGAGTAGAGGGAGAAAAGAGGGGAGAAGCCAATGTTTTTTTCCCCCCTCTTTTTCTACCTGGGGGTAGGAGTCCATCATTGACTACCTGTCCTTCATGGTTCATCCTCTCTGTGGGACAGTTCCTCCTACTTTGGTCCAATCTCTTGTCAGGCAGCTTTTGGGCTTCTGTCAGGCAGCTTTTGGGCTCTGGTAACATTCTTTACTCTCTGTGTGCTGCCAGTCCTGGAGTAGTAGCCACTTTCTCCTATTGCAAATCTTTGGGTGGCCTGTTCTTTGTTTTGCTTTTCAACTTATCCAAACTTTTGTAACTATTTTCCTGTATACAATTTTTTTTTCAAACTACCTGATATGAAGACCTGTTTCTGAGAAGATAGACTAGACATACTTTACCCTATTCCTTCTGTTAAATCTAGTTAAAAACCTTAGAAATAATATAACCAATTAAAATATAATATGTAATATTATATGTAACATGATAATTATATATTGTAAATATGTTATATAATTATTATATTTTATATTATATATAATTAGTATCATTATAATATAGTTTATTTTATATATCCAACAAATATAAGAAGCCTGTGAAAGGTGGAGAGAAGGCAGACTGGCTAGGGTCTCTGGGATCAAAATAACATGTGGTGAGTCCCTTGGATTTTATTTTGTCTCATATATCCCAGACTGGCTACTGAAGAAACTGGCAACCCCACACCACCAATAAGAGCAGATAAAGAGAACCCCAGCAAAAGCCTACTTTCTTCAACAAAAAGACCAGGAAAACAGCAGCCTAGCAACACAGAAAATTTCTAGAAAATACAAACAACTGATGTACAGACAAAAATTATTGTCCTGTTCTTATCCCCACCTGCAAAGATGAACTTAAAAGCCAAGTCCCATCCTTGCCAGGCTATAACTGAGGTGCCAAACAACAGAGCTGCAAAATACATGAAACAAAAATGATAGAGTGAAGAGATGAAATGGACAAATACACAATTACAGTTGAAAACTTAATTGATAGAAGAGGTAGACAGAAAATCAGCGAGGATATGAAAGAACTTAACATCATCCACGAATAGAATCTGATTTACATTTATAGAACACCTAACAGGAGCAGAATACACATTCTTTTTGAGTGCCCACAGTACATATACCAAGGTAAACATTATATATCGGGACATAAAACAAACCTCAACACATTTAAAAGAATTAAGACCATACAAAATGTGTTCTTTGATCAAAAAGAAATCAAAGTATAAACAAATATTAGAAAGGTAACAGAAAAATTTACCAAAACTTACTTAACAATTCACTTCTAAATAATCCATGAGCCAAAAAGGAAGTCTCAAGGGAAATTGAAAAAAGTGCAAAACATTGAACTTAATGAAGCACTTTATATCAAATCTATAGGACACAGTAAAAGAAGTGATGAGAGGAAAATTTGTAGGATTAATGCTTATATTAGAAAAGGTGAGAGTCTCAGATCAATAATCTAAGTCCTCACTCAAGAGCCTAGATTGAAGAGTACTCAATGAAGTGACTGTTGATAAAGGTCAGGGTAGGGTTAAAGGGAACTAATATGAGATAGTGAAGCACATGGAGTTTAACAGGAGTAGAAAATACTAACACCCATTAAGCCTGAGGGCACAAGAAAAGGGAGTTTCTGCCAAAACCTGGTGAGCACTGCAGCTCTAGGATAAGGTGGCCTGGAAGGAGTTCAGCGTTTGTTATAGGATTGCAGCCACTGCCAACTCATCAGAGAAAAAGTATCCCGACTTCTCTCTCTTTCCATCCTCTGATCTCCTATGGTGTTGTTCACTGACTGAATCTGAAAGAAAGCCAGAGGACAAGGAAGATTTGTTCTATAAAGGCCTCCTAGAGCATAGAATAAGGTGAATGATGGAGAGTAGGTCTGAAGGGACAAATGGAGAACATTCAGTACAATTTTTTTTTAAGAATATCTAAGAACTTTGATTATAAGTCAATTATTTTCTAGAAAAGTCTCTAGACTAATAAGTATAAGAACTATTTGTAATCATCAAAAATATAGGGATTTGAATAAAGATGTTAGATTTTAAAGAGCTTGAGCTACTTGAAAGTAATTGCCTCACTTATTTAAATATCTGCCCTTCCCTCCGACCTATATATAAATCAACAGTCTATGAAAAAATATTGCTAAGCAATGGTAGACATTAACTTGAGCTTGGAAATATAAGACTAGTGTTTGACTCTTGGCTCTATTTTTTTCTCGCTGGGTGACCTTGGGCAAGTTATTTAACCTCTCTGAACTTCTGTTTACTCATCTACAAAATAGTTGTGAAAATATCTACTTCTAAGAATGGTTGTGTAGCTAAAAGAATTAAATGAAAGATGCATTTGAAGGCACCTGGTAAGAACTCAATACATGTTGATTGAATTTGAATCACAAATTCCAAATTAGTGGCTTCAAAATTCATGAGGAAGGCCACAAGTTAGAATTGAGTGAATTTTTAAAAAGAGAGGAAAATCTGTGTTTAGACTGTTAATGTCATCTATCACTCAATTATGATAATATGATCAGCAAACTGTTCTCTATTGACAGATTTTTACCATGTTTTGATTGCAAATGTGAAATCCTACTGGAATTTATTTCATATTAGGAAATCAATGAATTTCTTAATTATCTGATAACATGCAAAAAAAGCAAGTCTTTTGGTATAAGATACTAGTTACATCAAGAGTTTGTGCTTCACGCATTTATTCAAAATTGAGCATTATTGATGAGCATCAGCTAGAAGGAAGTCTAAGGTGTATCTTTTTGCAGCCCCTTTCAAACAGGTTGCCATGGTAATGTTGACAATCACAAATTTTTAATAGAGGCTACTGAGGGTGTGAGGAAAAAAATACTGCAGGTAGATTTTCAATTCAGAAATATTTTAATTTGTATGGTATTAGCCAGGTTTTCTTTCAGTTGCAAGCTCAGATTTGATTATTATAAACATTTATCAATTTTAGCAATCTTTCTTTCTATTAGTTATCCTTTTATTGGCATACTTTTCAAGATCAAGCCAGCTGTACTATTCTAATAGAAAGGTGTATTTTATACACAAGAATTACCCTGCTGGGTCAGAGCGATGCTCTTTATAAGCTGCCTGTGACAGAGGCTTTAGAATCATATCAATTGCTTTCTCTTTGAAAGTAATTTTGAGACTCAAGGCTGTTACTACTAGATTTTAATTAAACAAAGAATAGATGTAAGGGATCATCTATATTCAGATGGTCAAAATTTCTAGCGGCAGTATAGTGTCCCTCTGCTCATGTGCATGCATACACACGCAATCTTGCAAAATCCATCATATAATTATAAGTACAAAGAGAGCAGGAGCCTTTTAGTTCTTTTTTCACATTATCCCTAGTGTCTAGATCAGTGGCTGGCACATAGTTTATAAATGTAGTGTAGGATGGTTGTTTAGATCAAGAATCAGCAATTTTTTTTTTTTAAAGCAAGAACCAGGTAGAAAGCAGTGGCATTTTTATACACCAATGATGAACTTTCAGGAAGAGAAATTAAGAAAACAATCCCATTTACAATTGCATCAAAAATAATAAAATACCTGAGAATCAAATTAACCAAGGAGGTTTACCTGTTCTCAGAAAATTACGTTATTAAAAAAAAAATTGAAGAAGATACAAATAAATGGAAACATATACTTTGTTCAGGGTAGGAAGAATCAATATCATTAAAATGACCATACTACCCAAAGCAATCTGTAGATTTAATGCAAACCCTATCAAAATCCCTACAAATGCAATCCCTACAAATGGCATTTTTCAGAGGGCTAGAACAAATAATCCTAAAATTCAAATGGAACCATAAAAGACCCTGAATAACCACAGCAATCTTGAGAAAGAGGAACAAAGTTGGAGGTATCACACTAGTTGATATCAGACTATGCTATAATAATCAGAACAGCATGGCACTGGCATAAAAACAGATACATTGATCAGTGAAACAGAATAGGGAGCCCAGAAATAAATCCACACCTATATGCTCACTTAACATTTGACAAAGGAAGCAAGAATATACAATGGGGTAAAGATAGTTCTTCAATAAATGGTGCTGGGAAAATTGGACAGATTTTGGATACATGCAAAAAATATAAGAAACTAGACCACTTCCTTATACTGTATACAAGAATAGACTAAAAATGGATTAAAGACTTAAATGTAAGACCAGAAACCATAAAACTTCTAGAAGAAAACATAGGCAGTAATTTCTCTGATATTGCTAGTAGTAACATATTTGCTAGTAATGACATATTTCCTCAGGCAAGGGAAACAAAAGAAAAAATAAACAAATTAGACTACATCAAGCTAAAAAAATTTTGCACAGCAAAGGAAACCATCATCAAAACAAGAAGACAACCAACTGAATAGAAGATATTCGCATATGTAACATCTGATAAGAAGTTAGTTAATATCCAAAATATATAAAGAACTCATACAACTAAATAACAACAAAAAACCCCCCAAACAATTCAATTAAAAAATGGGCAGAAGACCTGAACAGATATTTCTCCAAAGAGGAAATACAGACGGCCAATAAGCATATGAAAATATGGTCAAGGTCACTAATTATCAGAGAAATGCAAATTAAAACTACAATGAAATATCATTTTACACCTATCAGAATGGCTACCATCAATAAATCAAAGAACAAGTGTTGGAGAGGATGTGGAGAATAGGGAGCCTTCATACACTGTTGGTGGGATTGCAAATAGGACCAGCCACTATGGAAAACCATCTGGAGGTTTTTTTAAAAAATTAAAAATAGAACTACCTTTTGATTCAGGAATTGCACTTCTGTGTATTTACCTAAAGAAAACCAAAACAATAATTCGTAAAGATCTGTGCATCTCTATATTTGTGGCAGCACAATTTACAATAGCCAAGCTATGGAAGCAACCTAAATACCCATCAATAGACGATTGGATATATACAATGGAATATTACTCAGTCATTAAAGAAAAATGAAATCCTACCATTTGCAACAACAAGGATGGACTTAGATGTCATTATGCTGAGTGAAATATGTCAGACAGAGAAAGATAAATACCATATGGTTTTACTTATATGAGGAATCTAAGGAACAAAAAGAACAAACTAATCAAAAACAGACTCACAAACATAAAGGACAATCTGGTGACAGCCAGAGGGAAAGGGGTTTGGGGGGCTGAGAGAAAGGGGTGAAGGGTTAAAGAAGTACTAATTCGTAGTTGATAGATGGTCATGGGATTGTGGAGCATGGCATAGGGAATGCAGTCAGCAGTAATGTAATGGCTATGTGTAGAGCCAGAGGAGAGGAGTAATCAGGGGGATCATTTCATAAACTATATAAATGTCTAACCAATGTAATATATGAAACTAATAATAAAATTAAAAAGCAAAAAAAGAAAGAATCAGGTAGCAAATCAGGGTTTTTGAGCCATATGATGTCTGCCACAACTATTCAATTTTGCCATTATAGCAGAAATAGGCATAGACAACACATAAATAAGTGGGCATGGCTTTTCCAATAAAACTTTGTTTACAAAAACAAGTCAAGAATCAGATTTGGCCCATGGGTTATAGTTTACCAACCCAATCTTGTCAACCTCTAGTTTAGAATATGCATCTACTGCTGGACTGAATGGGTGTTTATCCTGGCACTGCCACTCCTTAATAGTGTGACTTCAACACAAAGTTATTAGTAGGGGGAGTTATTCAGTTCTCTGTGGCTCGGTTTCTTCACCTGTGAAAAGTCGGGTAATAATAGAGTCTTCTGTTATCACATTTCATGAATGAGTATGTGGGAAGCTTTAGGACAAAGATTTGCCTTGTGTGTGAGTATTCATTGCTATTACCATCTGCTGAGTCAACATTAAATAGACAAATCAGTCTTAAGAGTACAAAACACAAGTATGCTTTTAAATATATAGCATTTTACTTTCTTTAAAGATAGTCAGTGACAAGCTGGGGAACACCAAATGGACTTTGGATAATAGTTACAATTTTCTATTGGTCCCAGCATCCCATTAATTTTGTTCTGGTTGTACAGTATTAGGAAACACCTAATAATGGATTTAAATAATGATGGTATTGTTAATCATCTCATCAGGCAATTTCAGGAGACTCTTCACATAAGCAAAGATGGTGAAGGAATTTTAAATCTGAGGTTTATATACAAAAATGAACTAATCTGGCTACACAAATTAATATACTGGATATAAATTGGGAATATGAGGTATTTCTATGTGGATATTTTTACATTTTATTTAAAAATACATCTATATTTATACACACATATAAAATGTGACTCAGTTATATGTGGATTTTCCAAGTGCCTTGCAAATGTACACGTGTACGTTTGTGTGTGTGTGTGTGTGTGTGTGTGTGTGTACGCGTATATGAACATGCATGCACATGAAATGTGAATGGGTTGTATATAGATTCTCTAGAGGCCTTCATGGAATCCTTGCATTCACCCAGCTGGCCCTGTTGGGAACTGTGATATGTTGGTGGTGGGTTATAGGTGTAATTTGCTCTCATGTCTCCTGACCTCCTTTATTCTGTTCTCTACATGATAGCTGAGTGCTATTAAAATATGCAGCAGCTCCTCTTACTTTGTTGAATCTGCTTCCCTGATCTCCCAGTGCAGGGGCATCAAGTCTGAGCTCCTAACTGGCCTAAAAGGCCCCATGGGAACGGGTTTCTGCCTGATTCTCAACTTTGCCTTGCACTGTCTGCGTCTCAGCTCCCATCACATAGGTGGAGTAATTGATGGTTCTTTCTGTCTGTTCAGCATGTCCCCCTCCTTTGTTCCTTTGCCCTGGTTTATACTCCCTTGGACTAATCCCTTCTCCAGGGTCCTGCCAGGCTGGCTCCTCCTCAGCCTCAGGGCTCATTTAAGTGTCACCTCTTGGAAGGTGACCACTCTATGTAAGGTAGCACCCCTCCCATCACCATTTACTTTATTGCATCTCCTCATTTACTTTCTTTACAGAATTCATCATAATCTATGATTACCTTGCTGTTCCCTTGTTATTGTTCTCCCTAGTGAATGGCATCTCCATGACAGAGGGGACTTAAATATCTTGTCATTGTTGATCCCCTCTGCCTAATGCAGTGACTGATACACACTATGGAAGTATTTGTAAGATAGGTGCCTCCAGGCAGGGCTCGCTATATTATTTGCAGAACCCAGTGCAAAATGAAAATTCAGGTCCCCTTATTTAAAAGTTATTAAGAATTTCAAGAGAATGATAGCAGAGCATTGAACCAAGTGCAAGTCCTTTCTAAAGTTGCATGTCCATGAAGTTCACTTGGCCTCCAGGTAAATTACTTAATCTCTATAGACTCAAATTTCCTCCTCTGTGAAATGGAAAGGATAGTAATATGCCCTCATTGGGTTCTATGAGCATTAAATGAAATCATGGAAGCACCGGGCTTAGCAGCAGTGCCCTGCCCGAAGTCATCTCTCCTACACGTCAGTATTATAATTAATTATCAGCCTCGTCCATGTGAAGCGAAACCCCCAGAGCTCTAATTTTCTGGCATTCCCCCTTTCTGAATAACCTCCCTAGCAACTCTTCCAAGTGACTAACACAACTCTATCAAACAGGATGGGGATGTGGGTGTCACTTGCAAATTATTTTGACACATTCAAGGTATGGACCGACAGCATATTTGACTTGCTGAAAGGAATGTGTCAAATGGAGTTAGGCTGTTATGAAAACTCATTTGACAATAGGTAAATCATGTCACCCTTCTGAGCCTGCCAGTGACACCAGAGTGATAAATAATTTTTGCCATCCACCTTTCTGACAAGAGCGAGGCAAGCATGAATTGGATTAAGAAGAAACCAGTTGAACACTTTGATTTTCTTGGAGAGAGGGGATATGCAAACACTGCTTGCTAGAGTACTTGCATATTGTCAGACTCCCTGTTCCCTTAGTCTGTGTGGCTCTGGTTACCATGTGCATTGTGTAACAAATTGATTGCACTCGCATTTTGATTTATTTTCGTTGTACAGCCAGTGATTCAAGTTAGTTTAGAAATGCAGAGAAGAAAAGCACCATGTCTTTTACATTTATATTGTGATCTCCCTGGTGCTGGGAACTGTGTGTATTGAGAGCTGTGGGCTGACTCCCCGGGAGGGAGCCTTCCTTCATTTGCTGGGGGGAGCACCCTGTGTGAGGAAGATCTGAACACAATGAAATGGGAAAATAACATCTGTGAAACATGTATTATATAGTATATAGCACCGTGTCTGGTGTTTTACTTGCTCTAGAGATTGTATAGTTTAGTGATTAAGATTATACTCTTTGATTAGGCAATTGTATCTCAAAAAAGCTGAAAAAAAAAGGAGTTTATGCTCTGGATCAGACAAGTGACTTGCTCTCTCCAAATCTCAGTTTCTTTATCTATAAAATGGAGTGTGCTGGAAACCTTCTCTCTGTCCCTTCCAATCTACTCTCCATACTTTCTACCCTGATTTCTGTTAGAAGAGGCTAGCTTTGAATGCCATCAGCAGGCTATGGCACCCTGTGCTTCCTGTTTAGTTTGGCCAGTAGGGAGCCCATGCCATATATAGCTGGGATGGAGAAGAGTGAGGTTAGAATATTTATTTCTTGAGTTCTCTTTCTGTGAAGTTGCCTTGGGTTAAATGTGTCCTTGGCTAAACATCACCATCTCTCTACAAGCTTCTCTTTCAGATTCCACTAACTCCACCCTCCTTTGTCCCTACAGGCCTTGAAGGGGTGACGGCTCTCCTGCGCCCAGCTCCATGTACCTTCACTCTCCTTTATAATTCCCTACAACTAAGCTACATTTTTGTAAATAGCCACTTTGCAATTAAGCACTGCTCAAAGTGCTTTAATGTGAGCAGATATTTATTTTTCTGTTAGGATTCCAAGTGATACATGGGGGTGATCAGAGTAGCTACCTCCTGAGGTTGGAGTTTACATATATGTAGAGCTAATAGGACAGTATCTAGAACATACCTGAGACTTGGGTCAAACTTGCTGAAGATTACAGGCGTGGTGAACATCTGGTGGTTATTTCATCAGCATCGGTTCATCATTCCCTATCTCATCCATTTCAGGTTTCATTTGGGAATCTCTAGGAGTTTGAGAAAGCTGATTTCACCTCTGGAATCAGTCTATAACTTAAACTAAGCCAATCAGCACATTTCATGATATTGCTGGCTGCTGGCCATGATTGGTTTAAGTGTAAGCATGTGACTTAGTCTAGTCAATCAATGTTGCTCTTTGGACTTTTCTTAGTAATTCAAAATGCCAAGCAGTTGGCCTTGTTGGGAGGAGCATTTCATCACTGACCTTGTTTCAAATTGTCACTATATGGTGACAAAATTAATAGACTCACTTTTTGGTCTTATTATTGTTTTAAAATTCTCTATAGGTAATGAACTTCCTGTTATTTATGCCAAGGATAGACGGCTTTCTTTTCCCTTCCCTTGGCCACCACTGACAGATGCTGCTTGCTGGGGTGGTGATATGAACTCACAGAAAGCTGCTATGGAAAGCAGGCAGTCTGGGGGTGAAGTTACGCAGAACCTAGAAAGCAGCAGAAACAAAATTGGAGCCTGGCTTAGACCATACTCAAAGCCCTTCCGACCACTGGACTTTTTCAATTATGCCAACCAATAATTTTCTTCTTGTTGAAATGTTTTAAAAACCAAAATCTTCCTTAGTGATATGCCTGGATGTCACTTGGATTTGAAACCAATTTGTTCTGGCTATGGAGCCTGACGATATTTTCATCCGCTCATTTTTCTCATCAATTTAACTTTTATAGATCAAACCATACCTCATTTTTCTTTACATGAGATTTTTCACTATTTACTTTATTATGTGAGTTTCAGGGTGGAGGCCACACCTGTGCTGGGATCTTACTTGGTTCTCTTCCTCACTTTGGGCAAGTCCTTCTCCTTCAAAGCCTCTGCTTTTCTATCTGCAAGGGGAGTAGGTCGGACAGAATGTGTCTTTTTTGGTTCTAATATTCTGTGAGCATCTGCATGTGTAATGAAAACCATCCTTTAAGTTGGTACAGCCTGTTTGATCAGAGGCTAATGCAGATTTGTACCAATTAATAATAAAAATGAAACAACCTTGCTCATTATCACAGAAATATGGGCCATTTCTTCCACCTTATATTAATTTCCCCTAATGCAAACTTCCTGAAATAGTTATGCTCCACAATTTGGCAGTTTAGTACATACTCCCTTGGAATGTTCCTGAATTGCCTTATATGTGAAAGCCTCATTCCCTGGAAAAATGTTAGGAAACTTTTAAGCACAATCCACTCTAAAGATTTCAAGTGCTGCTATGTAAGATCTCCATCGTAGACCTGTCACCTCCATGTCCCTTAGGCACCTGTAAAGCAACTTACCTAAAGCTGAACCTATGTTTTTCTCTCCTAATTCTGTTCTTCTGTGTGTGTTCCTTATCTCAATAAAAGCACCATCATTTTCTCAGGCCAAACTAGAAACTAGGGAATCTTTCGTTATGTCCACTCAGTCTTGTTGATTCAGTCTTCTTGTTTCTTTAAACCTTGTCTTGGTTTTCTAGAGTCTCCAAGACAAATAACCACAAACTGTATGTCTTAAACAATAGAAATTTATTCTCTCACATTTCAAGAGTCTAGAAGTCCAAAATCAGGTGTTGGCCAGTTTGGTTCCTCTGGAAGCCAGCTCTGAGGTAGAACTGTTTAATGTGTCTCTCCTAGTTTTTGGTGATTGCCAGCAATCCTTAATATTCTTTGGTTTCTAGACGCTTCACTCTAAGCTCTGCTTTCATCTTCACATCACCTTCTTTTCTGTGTCTCTGTGCATTCTTATGTCTCATAAGAATGTCTTACTGGATTTAGAGCCCATTCTAACCCAGTATAATCTCATCTTGATCTTCACCTTGATTACATCTTCAAAGACACTTTTCAAATAAAGTCACTTTCCCATATTCTGAGAGGACATAAACTGGGGTTGGGGTGGGTGATACTATTCAAACTATTTCATTCCATTATCATGTTCTAAGTTCTGGCCCTTCTTCCAATAGCCTCCTGTCTCCAGCTTTGTCTTCTCACCTGCAACTCACCCTTTACTTAATTTTCAGGGTTTTCTGAAATGCATATGTTTTCAGTCTTTTGCTTCTCTGTTTAAACTCTTTCTGACCCCATCCTCCCCAATGCCAGAGGAATGGTCTTTAAGCTATGACCAGGGAAAACCAGGCTCTCTGTGACCTTCTGGAGCACACACAGATGGTTATCTACATAGCACGCCTTCCCCTTTTCTTCCTTAGGAACAGAGTCCTGATGGTTTGGGGCAGCAATGAGCCCAGTTCTATTTACCAACCTCTCCAGAAGTTGTTGCTTTTGTTGGGGACGTGTGGCACAGTTCTGGCAAATAAGAAATAAACAAGAAGATGGAAAAAGGTAGGTAGATTTGGCTGGTGCGTAGCTTTTGCTGTCTGCCTTCATTTTCTTCCCACTTAGAATGCAGACGTGATGCTGAAGGTGGAGTAGCCATTCTGTGATCACAGGGCCAAGTGCACATTAAGTGCTGACCAATAGAAGGACCCTGAGTTCCTCATGGAACTGTGAGGCATCTATACCAGCCCTAAACTTCCTACCCTGGTGTCCCTTCCCACGGGACGACTAATGGGAGCTCCGACCAGACGTGAGACTCGAGGAGACAATCTGCAAGAGAATGGGGTACAGGAGACGCGAAGAATGGAGGCAAGACAGGGTTCTGATCAAGCCTCATTTATTGTAGGTAGGGGTAGAGTATATAAAGGGGAGGATTTGCATAATCACGGTTGCCTTGGATATCGAACCGCAGAACATTCCATTTCCTTATATGACCCCAAAATGCAGAAGGGTCCTGGGAGAGGAGGGGGCTGCAAGGTCAGATTAGTTTAAGCAAATGGCTCAAGGGGCCCAGGGCAAGTCAGGACATGTCAGGGCAACTGACTTTATGCTGTCTATCCTATCAGATAGCACAGGGCGAGGCAGACCCTGTCCCAAGGCGAAGTTGCCTAGATCTCAGGTATGAGAGCCTTGATAAGAACAGCTCCCGACACCCTGGGCAGTTTGTATTTGTAAATGTTGTATTAGAAAAACAGAAACTTTATATGTTGGTCAAAGTGTACAAAGTTTCAGATATGTAGGATAAATAAGTTCTGGAGGTCTAATGTACCACAGGGTGACTCTAGTTAACAATACTGTATTGTATACTTGAAATTTGCTAAGTAGATCTTAATTATTCTCATAAAAAAAAGTAACTACATGAGGCAATGGATATATTAATTTACTTAATTATGGTAAACATTTCTTTATATATATATATATATATATATATATATATATATATATGTCAAAACACTTCATTGCATATCTTAAATATAAAATATTTTTATTTGTCAATTATACCTCAATAAAGCTGGAAAACATAAATGAAAAATAAAATAAAAATAAGAACTTAAAAACAATTCTTTAAAGATGTTCTTGTGGAGATCTGTTACAATCAAATTAAATTCCTTACTGTTCACCTAATATACTTCCAATGTCTTCCCCTACCCTTCCTGGTTTGTATCCTAAATTCTGGTCTTACTGTATTACTTCCTGTGCTTTAAAAGCACTGTGTTCTGTTTTTCACCACTGGGCCTTTGTAGATTATGTCCCCTCAATCCTGTAAGGCTATTTATTCTCTTCTGTGCCTGCTTAACTACTATTTATCTTTCAGAAACAAGTACCACTTCCTTGTGGAAGACTTCTAACCGTTCTAAGCTAGATTTAGTATTTTTATCACTCCATAGGTTGTCTCCAACCTAGTTCTTAATGTACTTGTACTGAAAACAAACAAAAAAAACCCAAAAAACAGTTTTTCCCACTTGTGTGTCTCCTTTACTTTCACACAAAACACTTTACTTCTGACACTTCCAGTAACCATATGCGTGTGAGTTTTCCCCATCAAGCAATTCTCCATGACATCAGCTGGTGCACTACAATTTAACTCAATTCTGACTCTATCTACCTGGAAATAGTATCAGATTCCATGGGTTTAGGGAGACTTCTCCCCAACTTCAGATGCCAATCTCAAGTAGCAAGTCCCCAGGCTACCCACAACTTCTGTCTGACTTGGCTATAAATCAGAGGTCTTTTCAACCCCTTTCTTGGGTTTGATTAATTTGTTAGAGTGACTCATAGAATGCAGGGGAACACTTATGTTTACCAGTTTATTAGAGGATATCATTAAGGATACAGATGAACAACCAGCTGAATTCATTTCGAGGCTCAAACGGGGGTCTGGAGAATCCATTTCCAAGGTCACTTTGAAGGGCTGTTGGTAGTCCTCTGAAGATCTACTTCTAAACTTTCTTTTTTGGTTGCTGACAGGCCTTAGTTTTTCTCTATGTGGGTTTCTTCATATGATGCTTGAGTGTTCACATAATACGAATGTGGCAATGAGAGAGAGAGAGAGTCAGAAAGAGATGAATTTAGAAGACACAGTCTTTATAATCTAATCTTGAAAGTGACATCCCATCACTTCTGCCGTATTCTATTTATTAAAAGCAAATTTAACGTGGCCTACCGTCATGGGGAAAGATCATACAAGGCATGATTATCAAGAGCTGAGATCTTTGGGGGCCTTCTTGAGGCTGCCTACTATAGGGACTTTCACTTATCTTCATGCTCCAGCCTTTATTTCATGAAGATAATAGCTCTTTAGACATTCTCACCTACTAAGGTTTCTTTTCGAAGTTGGTAAACTCAATGGTATATTCTTCACTTAGCAAATATTCTTGGAACATCAGTGTGCCACGGACTGAGGATAAAGTGGTCAGTATAATAAATATGGTCATAGCTCTAAAATCCAGGGGGATGCCTTGGACACGACTGTGTATCGGAACTCACTGTATTGTATTTCCCCACTGGAGATGAGCAATTTAAGATAATCACACATTTTGTCTTTGTACCTCCAGCCTAAGCCATTCATTTCCTCCAACTTGTCATTAAGAGCCCCCTGGACTCCAGTGATTGATTAAGAAACTTTTCCTCTAGCCTTTCCACCAGAAATGTAATGGGTACAGGTTGGTAGGGAAGGAACTTTCTGAAAAAGGCTTGCATTCTAATCCCAGCTTTACCTCTTACCAATTAAATACTGGTTTGCATTTCATTTCTCTAAACCTCATTTTACCTATCAATGAAATGGGGGCAAAAATAGTGTTAAATAAAAAAAGGTGTGCAAAGTACTTGGCAAAGAGTCTGGCACATGGCAGGCAGTGGAAGGGGGTTTGTGATTCCCAATCATTACTTTGTTATTAATTTTACTACTATTATCCATTTGGAAGGAGGAACTGGCATAGGAAAGCAAAGCTGCCCTGAATAACCCAGTCTGTCTAGCCATGTTGGAGCTGCCTCAAATCCTATTGCCACAGTGGGGCTAGATATAAATAAATTAACTAATGAAGAAAAAGGGCTATGTATTTTGACTTGGTATAACTGACATCCTTTTTGCAATTGAGAAATAATCTTTTGGTAAATAGAAAAGGTGGAACATGTTCAGAATAATAGTATTTAGTCAAAATGATCAAATATTTGCATGCCTGATATCAGAGATACCATTATTTCAACATCTCTTCTTGAGCATGTTGAGCTCTCAGTACGCCTTCCCATGTAGCATGCATCCTGCTTCTAAATGCCCAGCCTTTCCAGTGCTTTCTGCTCTCAATATATTCTGAGTTTTTCATACATGCGCACATGCCAGGAATGATGAACAGCAGTTTTAAGAACACATCGTAGAAATGTCAGTTTCCAGATGGATTTGTTTTGCTACAACGTTAGTTAACACTGATTCACGACATAGTGGGTGGAGAGGAGATGTAGAGTGGGTACTTGTACCCACATAAGGTGAGACCTGCCAAGGCATGGATGGCCAAAAAGAACTGAGAAAGCTGAAGCAAGTACTCAAATTATTTTCTGAGGATAACTCATCAAAGCTACAGAGAAAAAGGGAAAGGCAAAACTAAAAAGCATGCAAGCTGGCAGGTAAATGTGAACCCCTTTTAACATTAAAGCTGTAAAATAAAGCTGTGAATTGGTTCTCTCTGAGAACTGCTTGTTTCATTTCCAAATGGTTAAATGTATGTATGTAGTAAATCAAAGCCTTAAAGCTACTAGACTCTCATTTCTTTCCCTTCCCCTTTGTTCCTTTTTTCTTTTTAAAAAAGTAACATCTTTTGGAAAAGGCATGACTCAGGAACCCATGAAGATATTTAGAGGGAATCCTTATCTACCAGCACTTTCTATGTTTAGACATGTTCCAATTTAAACCTGAAAATATGGTTATGTAGTTGCTCTTAACAGTAACTTATAGGCTGACTTCCCTTATGAAATGCCCAATAATTGATGCTGAAATAATGAATGGTTGATTCCTGAGAGTTCCTGGGCTATTTGGACTTAGTGCTAACACCATCTCTACTGGTCGCTGAACATGTGATATTGGAGGAATGGCTACTCTGAATTTCATTTCCCTCATCTATAAAACACACACATTATTGAATTTTTGTATTGATTATGGCATTTATTCATTTATTTATTTTATAAATATTTATTGAGCACCCACTATGTGTCAGCCATAATCCCAACACTGGAGCTACAGAGGTGATCAAAATAAAATCCCTGCTTATAGTCCAGTGGTGAAGACAGACAATGGACAGAAAAATAAGTGTTTATATTGTGTAAGAATTTCTTTACAATAAATATCTAGGAGTAGAATTAATTGCTGTCATTTACTTAACTTGACTAAATCACTCTTCACAATGCCGTCACCTACTTATCCATCTCTGGCAAATGAGGATGTCTTATACATATATCCCTACCAACTCTTAGCATTTTCCAATTTTGTGATTTTTTTTCAGGCTGATGAATATAATTCGATTTTTTCCTAATTACTAATGATTTTGAGCATCTCTTTGTATCTTAGAAGTATTTCCTCTACTTTACATTGTATATTCACATCTTTTGCCTATTTGCCTATGGAAATTGACTATAGGAGTTATTATTATTGATTTGAAGAAATTCTTTGTGTATTTTAGACTTGTGTTGTCCAACATGCTAACTCCTAGCTGCATGTGGCTTTTGAGCACTTGAAATGTGGCTTGTTTGAATTGAGATATGCTGTCAATGTAAAATACACATGGGATTTTATAAACATATATTAAAAATGTATAACATTTTAACAATAATTTGCATAAAAGGTTAATATAAAAATACATTATTATAATTAATATTATTCATTTCTATTACTGTTCTAATTCTGTTGTAATCAGATTCATCAGTGATTTTTTCCCTATGGTTGGTGATTTTGAAGTTTTGCTAAACAAAACTTTTATGCCTAGGTCACAAGGATATTTTCCAGTGTTTTCTCCTATTACTTTTATTGTGTTGTTTCTCATCCTTTATATGTGGTGTCACAATAGGATTCAGTTTTATTTTTCTCTATGTGATAAGCCAGTTCTCCCAACACTATCTACTGAGCAGTCCCTCTTTTCCCCATTGATTTGTGGTGTCCTCTATTGTTCTATGTTATTGTATGTAGGTTCCCCTATACACAATTCAATTAAATTAGTTGACGACATTGAAAAATTGAGAGATTTCACATAAGAGTTTGGATTTCCAGTTTCTCTTGAAACATTGGAAGACCTGGAAGCACTTGAATTGCTTTGCCCCATGGTGTTCATAGCTGTCCCTGAGCAATGGCTATTTCTTCAGAGAGACAGGAGTCCATCATTTCCCCACTATTCCCAACTATACTTAGTTTCTCCTGACACTGAAGTGGAGGGTCATTTGCTCTTTATCATGGCACATGTTTTGCTGTTTTTCTTTAGGTAGGGTTAAGAGGAAATAGACATAACCTTGCCTTCTGCATCTCTCAATAGTGGGGAAAAGAGAGACTGAGAAAGTCTGCCTAAGTCCTTTACATTACCTTCCTAGTTCTGTAGATGCCTGAGTTTACCTCAATCTAGACTAATATTTTTCATACTATATAAAAATATTCTTCAAATGAAATTTTATGTGGAACCTCATGTGAAACTGTTTTGGTTGTAGTGGACAAGGTCAACTTTCTGGGTGTGTGAAGTGTACAGTTGTACAAGGTGCTGTGCAGAAAGGCCCTGTGGTTTAAAGGTCTGCTGTCACCATCCTGAAATTCTCAATAGTTTTATTTTTGAACTTACGTTTGTAAGTGAAGACTGAGGGGACAATGGAGCATGCTCACGAACAGAAGAAATAGGCAAAATATACAGCTTCTTGCCGTTCACTTGCATACAACATCAGATGATGCTCCATGAGCACAACATTCTAATTCATCCAGGACAAGTGGGAGTTCAGTAAGACTCAAGGCCATTATAAAGTAATGGTTATATCTATGACAGAGTAAATAGGGGCTGAAGTCACATTTTTCCATTCAAACCAGAACTTTCTTCTAACACAGAAAGAAGGCAATTCTAAGAAACATAAATAACCAAGGAACCCTGTCATATTCTTCCTACTGCTGTTACTTCTCTGTATCAACCAACCACTTATGATGAATATAATGAAAAAAAAAGATAAAGCAATCCGTGGTATTGGTAGGATATGTGCAAATCAAGAAGTAATATAAACTGTACATCAACTTGAATGAATTTAAATAACATTGTGCTGAATAAAATAAGCCTTGAAAAACAACAACAACAAAAAAAAGTAAAATAAGAAACAGATGAGTTAGTTTTGTGTAGCTAGCTATATCTTTTTTTGTGTGTTACTGAAGCAAACGGGTCCATCTGTCTGCACATCTAAGTCAATGAAGTACGTACAGGTTTTTCAGCAAGGAAATTAAGGGTTTATTTTAGAGAGTTGCAAGTCTTGGAGACAGAGGCAAGTTATCACTCTCAAAAACCTGTCTTCCTGGGTGTCAGGAAGAGAGATTATATAGAGGAAAATCCTTAGTCATGGAGCCTAAGGAAGTTGGGGTCTTGGGTGCTACTGATTGGATGGGGCTTTGGTAATCAATAATCATGCGTTCCTCTCTCAGAATCAGTCCTGATGCCATCCTGGGACACCCTGATGGGCCTGGGGCTGAAACATACCTAAATCCAAGATGTTATCCTTAGGGTAACAGAAACTTATTGTCTTCATGATCATAGACCTGAGGCCTTAAAAGATTTGACACTGGCAGGAACCTTATGTCCTAAGGCTTAATGATTAAGGGAGTAGGCATACAAAGGTGGATAAGGATAGAAAAAGCAAGTGAGTCACAATGCTATATTAGGCAAAGCCTGTTTGAATTAGAGAAAAGCTATCCTAAAAAAAAAATAAAATAAAATCAGTGTGCAGTTACACTCGTAAGAATAGAATACATTGGCATCTATGAGCTATAAAATATAAATTGTATAATTTCAATGATTTTGCACAAATACTCTTTTATTTGCACTGAAAACTGCATTGTGCATTGTTAGCGCTGAGTTGATCAAGAAGGGAAGATTTGATGGTGAGACGCCCAGTTGGAAGAGTATCAAGAAGGCAGATATAAGAATGAAACAGCAAGCGCCAACTTTATTGTTCGGAGTGCAGTTCTGTTGGGCAGTGCAGTCTATTGCAAAGAGTATGTGGTATTGCGCACACTTCTGCTCCTCCTTCTGTTCTCACCTTCTGCTCTTGAGGGGACCACCTGGCTCCACACATAGCAGAGTACAATAGTGGCATTCAGCCACACATGCATGATACAATAAGCTGAAGTATGTTTACACATTTTAGGTGCAGATGCCCTACTACACTGACATAACATTCTAAATCCGGGTATATTACTCTTAACCAGGAGCCTGGATCACAGCCAGACCTTGGACCAGCCAGACCCTGGACCAGCCAGACCTTGGACCAGCTGGGCCTGGTGCCCACACACATTGTAAAGGCAAATAGTACAAGTCATGCTAATAATTTAAATTTTTAATTTTTTGTTACACAGAACAACACTAAAAAGCAAATAAAAACACTATGACAATTCAAAGAAAAACCACAGAAGAAAGAAAAGAGTTTTATACTTGAATAGTGTTAGGGAGAAAAACTTTTTCTCTATGCTATTAGGTTCAGTGCTTGGAGGCCTGTAAATTAAACTGAAAAAAAAAAAACAGGTTAGCAAGAGGAAAAGACAGCTTTTTATTCACTTATGTACTCTATATTTCACA
This sequence comes from Macroglossus sobrinus, assembly GCA_004027375.1. Taxonomy (NCBI): domain Eukaryota; kingdom Metazoa; phylum Chordata; class Mammalia; order Chiroptera; family Pteropodidae; genus Macroglossus; species Macroglossus sobrinus. The sequence goes on from PVKZ01004437.1 coordinate 60,007, forward strand.
GAATACTGTGACTCAAAGAAGGGCCTAGAATTTGGCGCTATATACCATCTTAACAAGGGAAGGAGTAAGGATTTTAAGGACAATCAATGTGGGGGGCAATATATGACAGAAAACTATGTGGGGGAAACTAATGGAAGGTAAGGTTTGTTTTAGTAAAGCCTGTCTGTGCATTTTCTTACCACTGCACCAACTTCTCATGTCTGGTGACAGGTGTCACTCTTTTCTCTAGTATGGGAAACTTCCCTTGGCAGAGGATTTATGACAGTTGAGTTCTTTTGGAAGCTCTCTTTTTGGCAGAAAAGGGGATCACAAATAAACCCTCTTCCTGCATCTGTTGGTTCTTAAATATCTTTAGCTCAAAATAATTTTTATGCTATAGTTGTATATTCTAGGTCCCTTCAAATGACTTGCACATTTTCCCTGCTTTTTGAACAAGGGAACTCACATTTTCATTTTGCACAGAATTCTGCATACAGAATTTTGCATACTATGTAGTTGGCCATGAAGTGGAATTGAAGTGAAGAGGAATTTTTCACTCAAAAGGCTAACCTTATAATCAGCTCTTTGTTCTGCTTCTGTAGATATGCTTGTCCAAGGCTGAAGGGCAGGGTGACCTCGAGATTAACTTAAGACTCATCTTCCCTTTTGCTTGTTCTGTCTAGATAACAGATGTATTGCCTAAGTTTCTGTCTGAAAATCTCATGGCCTGTGACTGCATGTAACCTATAGCAACTCCAGCGCTCTGTAATCGCCTGAGGACAAATTAACCAATCGGCCCATGCTAACTGTAACTGTGTGGATAAGCCCTATAAAAGCAAAGTTACCCCTGAACTCAAGGCCCAGATCTTCAGAGAGCTAGCTCTTCTGGGACCACTGGCATAATAAACCTGAGTTCTCCAACTCTCTGAGTGATGCTTGGTTTCTTGCCTGTCTGATTTTTCTGCAACAAGAGGAGGCTAGAAAAGTTAAAAAACTCATCTATTAAGCTTGTCTCTATCACATGTCCATGAGGCACCTTAGTGAAATCCTAGGCCTCTGATGATCTAGACCAATAAATTGGTCAAATTTTTCCTGGCTTCCTCTTACCCCCACCCCACCTGACACACATCCTTTTTTCTTTTACTTTTTTTTTTTCAGAAGGCAAGCATCATGAGTTTTATAAGGAAGAGAACTTAGTATACAGGGCTGTAAATTGCACCACTCCAGGGGCATTATTTACCTGGATTGCAACATAAATGGTGTCCCCTAAAGGTTGTGCAGCACAGTGATCATGTGTACTTGTACAGTAAGGCCATGAAAGGGAATGGTTGTAAATATAGTGATAGGAATCAGTGATGGATGTTTTAACTTTAACTCTCTTCCTTCTCCATTGACCAAATCTAAAACCACCTCCTCTAGTTCCACCTACTCATTTCCAGTTGCACCTCAATTGACATTGACATTATTTCACTCTTTTAAATTTCCCTATGCATCATTTCTGTTCTCTTTTTAAACTGTTTTTTTTTTTTTGCCTAAAAAACCTCTTTCTGATTATTTTAAGTTGGTTAATTTTGGGAAAAAAATACACAGAAAGAAACTTTGGCTTTCCCCCTAATTACCTAAAAGGAATTTAAATAGAGGAGGGAGATATCACCATAGTTAACTATAGCTTAATATGAACTAGTGTGTGATAGACAGAGAGGAACCTAGCAAGGCCCATTTGAGCAGTCCTCTCTGTGCCCAATTGTTAAAAATGGCTCAACAAATGTTTATTTACCAAACATTTATTTACCAATTCTCCATGTGAATTGTCTTCCTTCCCTTTGAAGTTCCATATTATTCCCCACCCCCTTCTCCTTAGCTCAAGATGACATATAACCCTTAACTGTGGTCTCATATTCTTATGGAAACCCTGTGTATACATATGTAATAAACTTGTGCATTTTCTCCTGTTAATGTTTCATGTTAATTTGATTATTAGCCTAGCTAGAAGAGTTTAGAAAGGTAGGACGAAAGTTATTTTTACTCTCTTAAACTTTAAACAATGCAGTCACACTGTACATATTTAGCTAGCTGGGTTTTTTTTTACTTAATAATATTCCAACAGTTTTTCAAGTTCTTAATATTTTCTCCAACATTCTTTATAATGGTTGCAAACTATTCCATCATTCTTAATAGGTATCTTTTATAAAAAAAGTCTTATTCTTAACTATTCTCTATTTAAGACATTTTCGCCACAGTAATGCTTTCATGAAATACCTGTAGGCAACTTTTTTTCACACACCTGTGATTATTTTTTGAAGGTTCCTCTTATTTAATCTTTTATAGGAACAAATCATTTCTCCTATTAACTTTGAACTTCTTGAGTGCAGGTCAAGCCATCTCTGCGTACGAATGCGTTAAAACCAGGAGACCTTCTGAAATGCTTATCAAATGAAGTATGCATTCTTCCTTAAACAAAATAAAAAGATTGAAAGATAAGAAAAGAGGTCATGTTAGCCAATTTATGGATGACTTTTAGAAAATGCCTATTTCTGTCTTCTGTCACATGGGCTATCTGTGGATCTGCCTACCTTAAATTTCTGAGTCAAAAACATCTGGCTTCGTTTTAAATTGATTCACACAATTTATGTCACCAGCCTCTAGGCCTCAAACTGTTTGTAGATACGCATCAGCATCTCTGGTGGTAGTCAATGGATAGCCTGTGCATGGGAGAATGTAATCTACCCTGGAGTCATTACGGTAAAATGATTCCCCCATGTTGAATTGTTTATTGTGAAATAGGATTGTTTGCATTCCATTTACTCATTATTGTCTTAATTAGAGTGACCTCCAGCTTAAATCCACCAACTGTTGTATTTTATTATATCTTTCTAGGAATCCTACCTATAATAATGTTAACTTTAAATACTACATTTTCTCGAGGATGATATAAAATTCATTGCCCTTTAGAGAAAAAAATACAAGTCTCCAATGAAAGACTCCAGACAGAATTCTAGGAATATTGAAGTCACGTAATTTTGGATGCTCATCCCTTCCTTGCTGCATATACATACTAATTAAAGCAGCCTTGCCTACCTTCTACGAGCATATGGGTGCTGGGGGCTGTCTCCAGGAGAAATAGGAACATTTTTTACTTAATGCAACTTTACTTACTGCAGAGACCTTTTTAATGTTATTTCCCTGAGTCAAAAATTAATGCATGATCCTACCTATATTTTTCCTATAAAAGAAAACCAAAACATAAGGGCAAGTCAGATGTTTGGAAACCATATTACTTTGATTAATAAATACACTTGGTCTTTGTATTTCTGCCTCTTAATTCAGCTTCACCTGCTCCCCAGTATTCAAGTGTGATGAAATGGCAAAGCCCCGAGGTGAAGTTGCCAAAATAATTATTAGGACTCTTTCTCACCTTCTTCTACCTGCCCCACCTCCCCCAGTTCCCAGTTTCTGAAAAGTTAGATAGTTTCTACTTTCTAATCGATGTCTGCAGCTACCAGCAGGTCTTTACTATTGAATTGGCTGTCTAATGCTTATTTGATCTCCTGACTTTAGATGACCCCTGTCTTTTTTAAAACTTGAAATCTCTCTTTACTTATCTGTAAGCACTAGTTTCTTCCTCGACTGCTATTGTCACTGTTGGGGCTGACTGAATCGGAGGAGTTCTGACAGGGAGGAGGAAGAGGAATAACAGCAGTGCAAAAATGTAGTCAGCATTTTCTCTTGCTTCTTCCTCAGTTGACACAGTGAAGAATCACAGATGACTGAGATTTAGAAAAGATTTATTAAAAGTATATTTTAGAAAGACAAAGAATGCCCCAAGGGGGCACATGGAGAAAGACAAAGTATGCCACAAAAAGGCACATGGTCCCAGCGCTATAACCAGCAGAAAGGGGCCAAAAGGGCTACAAAAAAGCCACAAAGAAAGGACCCGGAAGTGGGAATGTCTGCTTTATATCTGGGCCATGATGGGGTGGTACCAGGGGTATTCTTAGGTGATTGGCAAGTGAAGTCATTTTGATTGACACCTGGTAGCTATATAAGTCTTTGCTAAATGTGCATGTGCTTACCCAGAACACAGTCTGTTATAATTAGATTCATGAACTTCTAGGCATAAACATAATATTGTAATGAAACTTAAAATATAGGCAAATTAGGGTAGTTTTTTCTGCACAGGCTTCTGTAGTCAGATTAACCAGCTAAGATTATTACCCTTCTTTCCTTTGTCTCTGGGTGTTCTTTGGACTGTCTCTTGACTGGGCCCCTATTCCTTTATTCCCCCTGTCACTCATGTCTGACTAGCTACCTAACATTATCATTGAGCTTTATGAATTTCTTGATGATCCTCACAAATTTTAAAATCCTGTACTAACAGAAGCATTGCAATGTCTTGTGTAATATAGCCTTGCCTACCTTTCCACTCTTTCCCCTTTTGCTCTACTCACACTTAGAACATTTTAAGCTCTAAGGGACAGGGGCCTTTTGTGTATGCTCCTCCCTCTTTCTGAAAAGTTCTTTCCCACTTCTCCTGGTGCTGGTTTTTCTCATGCTTTTGAACTCAGTCTAAATAACATCTCCTTGGAGTGAACTTCCTGTACCACCAAGTGTATGTTGTACATATTTAAGCATTCTTAGGCATAGGTACCAACAAATCAGAACAGACTCCTGTGTTATCAAATATTATCTTTTTTTACCGGGGCTAACAAGGCGAACCAGCCTTTGCTGACCCACCTGATTATTTGGTTCTCAGCAGTAATCTGTAAATGTTTGTTTGTGCATTTGCTCTTTGTGTGTATATTCCTTGGTAGAATGCAGTTCCTATGAGAGCAAGAATTTTTGTATCCTTGTCACTGTCAGAGAAGAGAAACTTTCCTCTACACTCTTAAGTTCAGTGATTGAAGGCCTGTGAATTAAACTGACAGAGATAAGCATAAGAAAAAACAGATTTTTATTCACTTATGAACATGGGAGTTAACAGAAAAATGTGACTCAACAAATGTCAAAGATAAGAGCTTATATAGTCAATATATAAGCTGGAAAATAAGAAAGTTTGTGATAGTTTGTTTATGCAGGTGCAAGTACTCTGTTTCTTTTTTCTTCCCTGGGAGAACAGTTTTGATCATTTTACTCTGTTTTCTTCCTGGGAATGCAGCTGTCCCAAAGAGGGGATTTATGGCAGCCTCATTCCCAGAAGTTTCTGCCTTTAGTCAGAAAATGGAAACTCCAGAAAGGCTTCTGTCTGGAGCTGGTGGTTCTTAAATGCTTTTAGTTCCGAATAATCTTGATATCAACTCTGAGGGTCTGAGTCGGTCCCCACATCACCTTGCACCTAGTACTATGTCTTATATACATAATAAATACTCAGTAAATACTTGTTGAAACATGAATAAATGAAGTGGTGAATAGAGTGCTCACCATTTGCTTACAGTGACCAGTAATTCATGGCAGCTGCTTGACCAAGATAGACATGTGTGTATGTGTGTGTGTGTGTGTGTGTGTGGTCATACATGTGAAAGCTCAGAAAAACATATTCACAGTACCCTGGAGAATATGGATTCCTTAATTTAATAATTTAAAATACCTATTTCTTTTGTTGGAGAGTTGGTAAGTCCAATGACATGATGTAGATGTAGTTTATATGTAAGATTCTTGATGATATGAGCCTTCTCTGATATTTTTGTATTGTAGAATGGAAGAGGTTTTGTACATAGTAGTCCAGAAAGAGCTACTTTTCATTTCTTTCAACTGTTGAGATCAACATGGGCAGGCAACTGCTGATAGTAAGGATTTAGGAGTTATCTAAGGCCTGGGTCCCCAACCCCAAACCATGGACTGGTACTGGTCTATGGCCTGTTAGGAACGGGGCTGCACAGCAGGAGGTAAGCGGCAGCGGGTGAGTGAGGAAAGCTTCATCTGTATTTGCAGCCTCTCACCAGCACTAGCATCACCACCTCAGCTCCACATCAGATCATCAGGCATTAGCTTCTCATAGAAGGACCTGTCCCTTGTGTCAAAGGTTGGAAATCACTGCCCTAAGGAACATGGAGAGTGACATCCTTATTGGTGGGAAGTTGGGTATATGGAAGAAGGCAGTCTTCTCAGGAGCTTTGTGGAATGAGCCAAGGGGGCAGCTTCTCTTCATGGTCCAGATAATGCTGTCCCATAAACTACTGGGATGACATTTTAAAATTTTTTTCTTTAATGGAAAACCTTGAGCATATACAGAGTATAAAGATTTATATCACGCACCCAGTTTTATACCATCACCCAATTTTATCAATTATTTGCTTTTGGATAATCTTGTTTCATCTCCAACAGACCTCCCCTTTTTCCTTACATTCTTCAACTCTTCTCCTCACCAGATTATTTTAAAGTAAATCTTAGCATATTCTTTCATCTATTAATACTTCAGATCTTATTTCTAACAGTTGAACAACTTTTTAAAAATTAAACTTATTTGTTTTTGATGATTTTATTGGTTTGCTGATTGTTTTTTCATTATGGTAAAATAACAAAATTTTCCATTCTAACAATTTTAAATATGTAATTCAGTGGCATTAAATACATTCACATTGTTGTGCAACCATCACCATCATCCATCTCCAGAACTTGGTTATCTTCCTGAATTGAAACCTAGTACCCATAATATTCTTTCTAATTCTCCTAACCTCTCATGCCCTGGCAAACACCATTCTATTTTTTTGAGTGAATTTGACTACTCTAGGTACTTCATATAAGTGGAATTATATATTTGTCATTTTGTTACGACTTATTTCACTTAGCATAATATCTTTGACTTTAACCCAGGTTGTAGCATGTGTCAGAATTTCCTTCCTTTTTTAGGCTGAATAACATTCTATTTGTGTGCATATACCACAGTTTTACTTACCCATTCATCCTTTGATGAACAAGTGGATTGTTTCCACCTTTTGGTTATTGTGAGTAACAAATTTGGATGTACAACTGATTGAGTTTCTATGTTCAATTATTTTGGGTATATACCTAGGAGTGGAATTGCTGGATTGTATAGTAATTCTGTTTAATCTTTTGAGGTGAGCACAGATTTGTAAAACACAACCACAGTTCTATTGCACACCTAAAATTTTAACAATAATTACTTAATGGCATAGACTTTACAACTATTCAAGAGACTGTATTCTAGTGGTTAACAGCTGAATCCTCAAGCCTGGCTACCTGAGAGCTTGATCAGGTCACTGAAATATCCTGTGTCTTAGTTTCCTCATCTGTAAAATTGGTCAAATGAGTTAATATACATGTAGCACTTTAGGCAGTGCCTATCTATCTTAAGTACATCTACACATGATGGCATTACTATATACTTGTGAGGTATCACAATGCTAACGTAATTCTGATTCTTGTTCTATGTAGATAGCTTAGGGATGAAGCCAAGATTTGGGGGCCTAAATTTCATACATAAAATGCCCACAAAACTAGACATACATACACATATAACCCATGAAAAACTTGGTATGAAATTTATTTAGAATCAGAAAAAAAATCTCAGCAAGCAACCAGAGTCTTGCAAATTCAAGTTTTTTTCTTCTGAGATTTCTTTAGCCTGTTGATCTGAAATGCTTTCAGCTTGGCATCTCTCTTATCTAGGATTGTTGTGAGGATTGAATGAGTTATTTTAGGTCACATGCTCAGAACAGTGCTTGGCATAGAGTAAGAGCTCTATAAATGTTAATTGTAATAGTTGGTATGTCTGTTCTCCAAAAGAGAAAATATTGGAAGAGAAGGAGTCAGGATTGCCTTTGAGAGATAGAAGAATTAATGTTAGCTAGCACTCAATAGTGTTTGATGATGATGATGATGATGGTGATGATGGTGATGAAGGCAACAGCGTAAGTGTTAACTATTGTATCAGCTCTGGCCTAAGTAGGTTTCTTTATTGTTAACTTTAGAATGGACAGGCTGCCTGAGAGCTCTGAGTATGAGGGTAAGGATTATTGTTTAAATGATTTCACTTTATGGAGAGAATGAATTCAGCAGGCAAGGAGCTAGATTTTAAGCCGGGGTCTCTCAAATGCCAGAAAATGGAGGTCTGTACTGAATCTCAACTTCTATTGACAAGAATCATGTGTTTTTTTCAGCCTAAGGGTAAAACTAGAGTTGGAAACTAGAGGTGGTGGCAGTAGGGCAAGAATTATCTTTGCTTTCTTGGGGATGGGGCACTGGGAAAGAATTATAGGAGTTACAGTCGTTCTATCAACCAAGCTCTGTACTACTTGCAGCAGAATTGAGAAGGGAAAGGTGAGAGAGGAAGCTAATAGAAATAGTCCTTTCAAAGATAATTTCAATTAACCTTTTTCTCATTATTAGCCTCTCCTGACTCTGTCCATCTTAACTATAATTTCTCTAGGGTCCCCCTAAGCCACTTGTCTTCTTCCTCCTATGATGTCTCCTACATACTCTGCAGCTACTTCCTTACTCTCTCTCCTTCATCTCACCTTATTCAGTGATAATCCCCCTTATGTGCTTGTCTTAGTTATGGGTTCATTCTTTTACTATCATTTATTTGGTCTTGGCAGGGAGAGATGACAAAAGCTTATAGTTAACTCTGTTTTTAATGCATGCATTTCCATAGATATCTAAAAATACCTTTTACTTAAATATTCTGTTTCTAAGAAAACAATCTATTCTCTGGTGTCAGAAGTGAAGGGCAAGAATTATCTAAAAAGTAAATAATTATCTAAATCAAATATGAGCAGTGACAGTTATCTACGGCATATTTCTATTATCATTAAATTCACTTTATTACTGCTTTTGTTTATGGCTTTAACAAATATGAGCTCTAATCCTGCCATAGTTCAGACCACTGAAGATATTTCAGTTTGCTCTCTGCCAACTGATCTCTGTTGTCAAAGATAGACAAAATTTTCTATCTTTAAAATGAGTTGACTAAAAATGTCTGCACTTTCCAAATACTTTGTTACCAGTTTTGTCTCTGACTTTTACCAGTCAGTTTTAGGACAATCAAGAATGAGAAATAGAATCAAGTCATTCACAGCCAACATAACAGCACTGTAAGGAAGTAGCACAACAGTCTTCCAGACTGTGGAGACTACCATGAAAAGCTAGAAAACCCCGGCCCCCAAAGTCATACATTTATTCCTTTATTTGGAAGGCAATATGGACTGTGAACAGAAACTCTGTAGGAACGCAATGTATGCTGAAGCTCAGGGTTAACTGAAAATCACAGCTCTTGTGGAATCATTTCTTCAGCCTTTGTTTAGTTTCAGTGAAACATGCAGTAAGTCCTCAACGTTGTCAATCGGTTCTTGGAAACTTCCATTTCAAGTGAAATGACATATAATAAAACCAACTTTACCACAGTCTAATTGATATAAACAAAAGTTAAATTTCCACGGAACATTTCTGGTCACAATAACATCACCAAACTGGGGATGGCTCCATAGTGTAGTGGTTAGTATATCTGCTTGGCACGCAGAAGGTCCTGGGTGCGCCAGGCCCTGGGTGTGCCAGGCCCTTGGTGTGCCAGGCCCCAGGTGCATGCCATGAGTGTGTGGGAGGAGATGCTCCGCCTTTAGAGATTCAGTTCTTAAGAGGAAAACAACAACATCGATAGGGCAGAGGTGGAAGTGGAGGTGGGGGGAAATTAAAGAGGGAGGGAAAAAACTATCACCAAACTTCTAAATAAAGACCCCAAACACTTTTATTATTAAATGTTGAAATAAATGTGAGCTATACATACATTTAAGAAAGATGAATAAAAACAAGTAAAATAATTATTTTCCCACCCACTTATTCTAATTCAGGGTTGTGGGTAGCTGGAGCATATGCCAACAGCTGAGGACACAAGGTAGGACCCACCCTGGACAGGACACCCTTCTATTGCAGGCTGCATCACACACAAACCCATACTCACTCTGATTGGGACAATTTAGACACACCAATTAACCCAACATGTACATCTTCGGGATGTGGTTGGAAACCAGAGTACCTGCAGAAACCCATGCAGACGTGGGGAGAATGTACAAACTTCACTCAAACAGCGGTCCCAGCGGGAATCAATTTCTTTTTTCATTAACGTTATAACATTATTCAAGGACCTGCTGTACTTGGGAGCGTCTGTTCCTGGCTTTGGGTGTTATTTTTCCATATTAAAGAGCAGAAAAAGGGGAGGTGAAGCCTGATAAGAAATAAATAATGAAAAGGGTAAAAGAAGTCTTTGTTTGTAAGTGTATCAGACCTTATAAACTTATATAATCCACGGATCATTTCCATGGTAGACTGTTATGGCTCCAAAAGAGCCATTGTGCTAATGTAGCAGCTGATGATCTTATGCAGAGACTCTGCATACAAAATGCCCTTGTGAAATTGGGAATGAAATATGGGAACTGAACATAGCCAATAACCATTTTTAAAAATAATGAAGTACTCTACCACCTCACTCTTCTACTATCCCCCGCCAAAATCATGAAGAGTTGAGTCAGTGTAATTAACCAATTGCCTGAAAATGTTATTTTAAAAAAAGAACTCTGTACATGTAGCAGGAAAAATACAAAGCCAAAATAGGGCTCATATTTTGAAGCATAAAACATATTTTTGCACTCGGGGAAAATGGATGAGCCTGTGCCACATTTCATTTCAGCAGCTGATGTTTAAGCTTTAGAAATTAAATCATAGACACCCTGGGTTTTAAAGAAGGGATGTAGGTGGGGACCTGGCTTTGCCAAGATACCTTGAGCCTAAGTAGCAACACTGTGCGTGGTCATGTTGGAGAACAGACTGCCAATTGTGCCAAATTATATGATGCTTTTGAGATGTGCACAAATAGCCCATTACACTTTTCACAGTGTTCTTTCATTAAGCCCGCAGAATTGTTTCTTTATGTGTTCCTCATAATAGTTTCTGAAAGGTCAAGAACAGCTTACTTGACTTTCTGGTGCCCTTTGGGGAGTAATACCTTAACCATTTGTGGTTTCTGTTCCTCTAAGTTACCATTTGCAACAAGGTCTCCCATTGGTTGTCAAGACTGGGTCCCCTCCCTCCTCCAAAATGTACGTGTGTGTATGCGCAGACACACACACACACACACACACACACACACACACACACACACACACACCCTCAGTTGGGGATAAGGAACAGAAGGAGGATCCTGGAATTCCTGCCAGCTGAGATTTTGTTTGGTTTTCTCTTAGAGTTGACATCTAGCTCTGGTGGCATTGGAAAAGCAGTAGAAGGTGCTGGTTTTCAGAAAGGAATTGGAAACTGGAGTTCAAATCCAGATCTACTCCTTCTGAGCTGGGTGACTTGGGCAACTCATCTCAGTTCTCAAGACTCAATTTCCAAATGTGTTAAATGGGGATAATAGTAGTACCACCTCATATGGTGCTTTCTTGGCATAGATTAAACATTAAAATATTGACTCAAAACAAAAACAGCTAGCCTTGGAAGCCTGTTAAAGATAGGCCTTGATTGGCAGCATTGTGTATATACAAACTTCCATAACCAAACTGATGGCTCACTCCCAGCCTTCACTCAAATCTGTAAGGAGGCAGTGACATTTATCATATACCTTCTATATGCCATGGGCTTACCTATGTTTCTCATATAATTATTTACACATTCCTGTAAAATAAGTATTTTAATTGTTATATTATGCATGAAGACACTAATATTCAGGGCTAATAATAATGGTTACTATCTGTTGAGTGTTTACTATATGCAAGGCACTATTTTAGACATTTTTGTATATTTTCTTCTCAATGAGCATTTTAATCATTTCTTTCTTCTTTTTTTTTTTCTCTTATGAAGAGTGCTCCCATGGACCTTCTTGAACATGTCTTCATGCACACATGAACGGGATTTTTCTCTTAGGACTACATGCTCAGAATTAGAACTCCTGGGTTGAAAGCATGTGAATGTTCAACCTTACCAGATAATATTATTTTCCAAAGTGACGGTAATAATTTATACTCCCACCAGAATGTCTTCACCTTCCTGTTGAGCTACATATTTTTCTTCAATTGGCATTCTTATTTTTTCTAAGCTAGTGGGTATAAAATGGTATTTTGGCCTTGATCTGCATTGTTCTGATTACTAATGATATTGATAATCTCTTTTAATATCAATTGGCTATAGATGTCTTTTTTTCCCCCATGAATTGTCTGTTCATGTCTTTTAATGGCTTTTTAAGTGCTCTAGGAGTGGTACTCTGCCAAAAATTGTCTCTCTGACTATTATCACCTCATGAGATCAGGAATACAAACTCTTCCCGCCTCCAGAGCCAGGTAATCAAGGGACATCTCCTGAGTGTAGCCACAAAAACTGAATTACCAGATGTGATAACTGGGGCACCAAACATGTTTAGAAACTCCCCTCTGGGAAATATTGGCACTCTGGAGTGTGGTAGAGGGAAGTATTAAATGGCAACTACTGAAGAAAGGGGAAAAAAGGAAAAGAATAGAAAAAGATTGTGCCCGCCAACTTTAGCAAGGTATAGAAAAAGGATACAAGACAGTGTCTACCAGCTGTAACATAAAGATGGCACCCTTGGGAAAGGAAGAAAAAAGATGGTGCCAGTTGGCTTTAGCAAGTGAGAGGGAGAGCAAGAAGATGGTGCCCTCTAGCCTCCAACCCTAGTGACTGTCTCAGAGGCCCCAAACCAATGTTTCAAATTAGGAAATGAGTCTTATTTACATACAATCTGAGAGCTTTTTGAAGAGCATGATGGTGGGCAAGTTTGTGAGAATCTCTCTAAGAGCAGTTTATCAGGTCACCAGAACCTTGTAGGTCTCATGGGTGTGAGCCCTATTGTTCTTCAAAGCCAGATGTTTTGGTGGCTCATCTCTTAGGTGATGGTCTTAAAAGTTGAGGTACCCAATGTGGGATATGAACACTTTGCTCCTGAGGGAGAAATTCAAGTTTTGAGTTTCCTCCCCATTGTGGGTTACCGGAGGAGGGAGGTGGTGGGTGTTACAGTGAGGCTGTGTGATTGTTTCTCAGCCTGTCCTACTGAATTTGATGTGAAGGTGTCGCTTTTCTAGGTTTTAATTTCATTTCAGAGGAAATTATTCCATATATAGCTATAGATTCAGTGTGTCTGTGGGAGGAAATGAGTTCAGGATCTTCCTACATCACCATCTTGAATCAGAAGTTCCCAGACATCCATCTTTTCCTGGCCTCAGACACCTGTGCTCCTGGTTCTCGGGGCTTCAGGCTTGAGCTAAATTATGTCGCAAGCTTTCTAGAGACTCCAGCATGCATAGGACAGATTGTTGGACTTCTCAGACTCTATAATCAACATGAGCCAATTCCTATAATAAACCTCTTCACATGTATATATCTCCTTCCTGACTAATATAGGGATTGTATCACTGCAAATATTTTCTCCCTGCTTATGACTTTCTTTAGAGTGCTCTTAACATAGGTTCTTAGTTTTAATGGAGTTGTATTTAACAGTCTTTATCTTTGGTGATTAGAACTCTTTGTACTTTAAGAATTTCTCTCATTTTTTTCTATTTCTTCCTGGTATTTAAGTTCTTACTATATTTGTAACTGACTCTTGAGTATGATTTGAGATAAAAATCCAAATTATATTTCTCTATTGTGGGCAACTTTTGTTTTCAGCTCAATTTGTTGAATTATTTCCTCCCTGCCCCACGCTTATTGCTGCTATATTACCTCCCTCATATATCAAATTTCTATATCTATTTCTGGACTCTCTATTCTGTTCCATTGGTCAGTTTGTCTATTCCTGAACCAATACATATGGTTATTATGATTTTGTAACGTATCTCATTATCTTGTGGAACAATTCCTACTCTATTTCTTCTTAGAAATTTAATAAATACATATTAGGCAATTGAAAGAGTATAGGAAATTCCATAGAAATTAAAACTTACTTATAATTTTAACATTAGGTATTTATTTTTCTACAATGTAAAATACACACTCATATAAAAACACACATATATATATGTATGTAACTATACGTGCATTCATATTTAACAAATTTAAAATAAATATTGATTGCTTCTTTTAGTCAAGGCTCTATGTCTAAAGCTTTATTGTTGCTAAAGCTGAGAGAGAATATTTAGGAAATATGATAGTATTTAAGAACTAATAATAATGTTAGAAGGAAATTTGTATTCAATTTGGCAGCTAATACAATTCCTCTTTGGGTACCTTAGTCCAGGAAACCATTTATTTTGAATCCCTAAGTTTCATTACTGCCTTAAACTAAAAGGATAAATCTCTCTCCATTTCTAAAGTGACATACTTATTCTCTAAGCGTACCACTATCTATTAGTTTAATAAAATAAGAAAACATGGTGTATTACATTTTTGAAATCCTTAAAACAAGATTTGTGTTTGAGTTCTCAGTCTGCCATTTGTTACCTTTTTGCCTTTTGATAAGTCATAGAACTCCTTGGGGTCTCGGTTTCTTCTTCCTTAGAATAACATTAATATCTACATTGTAAAGTTGCGAGAAATGTTAATATATTTATTTAAAAGCCTCACAAATGCTTGCCAGTATTTGTTTTTGAATTTCAATCAGGTTTTATTTTATTATAAAAGTAAGATGAGCTTCTTATACAAGTTTTGAATGGTACAGCAGGGTATACAGTGAAAACTAGAAGTCCTTCTCCTCTAAATGTACCCTGTTCTTTCCCCCCATAAATCAATCTCACTCTTGTGAAGAAACAACATTAAATTCTCAGGACATATTATTGTTAAGAACATTCTAAGTTTCCATGACAGGCACAAATCATTGAAGTCCTGCATAAACATCATATAACAGGTAAGCTAAAATGTTCAGAACATTTATATCTTTAAGATAACTTTTATTTTAAAGGTTTTCTATATTCATACAAAACCAATGTACTGTATACTTGAAATTAATTTAAGTAAATAAATTTATTTAAAAAAATAAAAAATAAACAAGTAGAAATATTGAAATTAAAGAGGTGATTAGAGGCTCTCTTAAAACTAACAGTAAATAATTGTTTATGTATATAAATACATTTATGGGTATTCATTTAAAAAATTTTTGTGATAATGGTAATGTAGTCTTACAGAAATGTCAAACAATCAGGTGTATAAAGTAAAAAATGAAATTTCCTTTTTACAATTCCTGAATCCCATTTCCAGATCAACTACTTGGAAGAGCTTTGATGTCTTAACTTTCATACTTTTTTTTACCCACCAGACTTGAAAATGTCTAAGCTTAATTGCTTGGTTTTACACTTTTCACTCTTTGCTTTGATTTGCTTGGTGCTGCATTCATTCATCTGTTCATTCCTTTACTAAGCATATACTAAGTACCTGCTATGAGCCAAGCACCAAACAAGGTTCTGGAGACTCTTGAAACATCAAGTCAAGGGTCATCATTCCTTATAGATAATTATATTACTGTGTCATAAGTGTTTTATTATAGTCAGTTAGTGCAGGTTGCTGTGGGATTGTAAGGGAGGCACAGCAAACCTGGGTTATCCAGGATGGCTTTCTGGGGGAAGTGATTTCTTAGCTGAGAAATGAAGCTGAATAGGCATTAGGCTGGTACAATGGCCAGAGCTGTGAGACAATAGCTCATTGGGGGATGATAAGAAGCTGGAATGAAGAACACAGCTGTATAGCAGTGAGGGCTGAGGATGTTAGAGAGAGATAAATGAGATCAGAAGGAAGAACAAAGGAGTTAAATCTTGAAAGGCTTCACAAGACACGCTAAGATATATGAACATTGAGGGAAGTGGCATTGCCATGTTTGTGTTTTAGAAGTCTTCATCTACCTGCAGTTGGGAGGAAGAACTGGAGAGGAGTGAGCTAGAAGGCAGGGTCAATAGGCAGTGATTATAATAACCTAAGTGAGAAATGATGGTGGTCTGAATTAAGGAAGTGCCAGTGGGGGTGGGAGAAAGAGGTAGTAGGATAATTGATGCCTAGGAGTCACTGAAAGTAAAGCCATTTAATACAGGGAAGGACCAATTTTGTAAGTAAATAGTGAGAGCAAAAAAACTTGATTGAGAATCTAACTTGAAAAATTAAATTAAAATTAGTTTTTAAATCCCTATTTTAATATTATAAATAATTATTTAAGGTATAATCACAATTATGAATTAATGTTTAGGATGAAGAATGAATCAGGAGTTTGGGAGGCATAATTTTTCAACACATATTTTATGGTAGCATGATAATGACACCTTTCTCTTCATGTTTAAGTTTTGCAGCAAGTTCATGATAAAAATCATTTTGAGGGAAATATTTGGTCTTTGTCAATTTTCCAAAGATATCTTCTTTTAATATTTAGATAATTTTCTTTTAGAGGTGCTATTATACCATCTACCTTATGGATATAATTGGCATATAACATTATATTAGTTTCGGGTGTACAAAATTTTGATTCAGTATTTGTCTATATTGCAAAATTAGCACCACAATAAGTCTATTAACATCTGTCATCATAGATAGGCACAAAATTTTTTCTTGTGACAAAAACATTTAAGATCTACCCTTAGCAATTTTTAAATATGCAACATAGTATTATTAACTATAACCACCATGTTAAACATTATGTCCCCATGACTTATCTATTTTATAACTGGAAGTTTGTACCTTTTGACCTCCTTCATTCATTTCATTCCTACTTTTTTAAAAGCTGTTAGATAGTTTAACTATGCTGATTTGTCATTTGCCAAAGGCTTTGCCCATACTTGGAGCACTTCTCCCAGAACACTTTTATTGATTTCATGAAACTCTGTATTCTTTAGAACATTTTTCATTTGTCTTAGCTGTTTACTGTTTTGAATTCATAATTTAATATGGGTATTTGTAATTGGCAAGTAATATTTAAGTCAAGGGAAATATTATAAATGGTATTTATTAATAAATATTTTCGTGTTAAAACTTTTACTTTTTTATGCAACCTGTTGCCTATAGAGACTTAGGTAATGAATGCTTGGATAATGAAAATATCCTATAATTATCTGTCACTTGCCCACTAGGATCATCCCCCAACAGGGAAATGAGGAACAAAACTCTCGTCAGGGAGAAGGAAAATGAGTAAAGTTTTCATTTTCTAGGACTAAAACCTTTGTGTATATCAAAGATGCAACAGAAGAGTACATGAAATACTTTCTTCAAATTTCTCTTCCATTCTTGCTCAGCTGAAGGTATTTTCTCAGCAGAGCTCACATCAAAGGCCACAAGATTTGCTGGAAGCATCTTTGTCACTCTCTGGAAGGAAGCCCATATCTCATTACCAATAACAGAGCATCATCTTACCCACTGATGTTTTCTAAAGAAAAAAAAAAACATTTTCTGCTTCTTTGAAGGGAACATGATGTTCTCTCCACCCACTCCCCAGTCCCTCTACCTACACCCAACCAAAGGACCTAAAGAGATCCTGAATTATGTTATTGTCTTCATTCTCATAAAGATTTGATTTACTGGGTTCTGTGCATTGATCTTATTTATACCATTGTTAAAATCTTTTGATCAATGATGCATTGATTGATTATCTAATTATCTCAAGCTCTCCCTCCTTTTCTTCCTGATTTTCTTTCATAAATATGTATTGATTACCATTGTGTGCCATGCACTAACTATGCTGGGTGCTGAGGTTCCCCTGAGGATATCATCCCAAGAAGCATCATAGGGGAGTGACCAGATCCAACTTATGTTGATTGGAAATATTTCCCTTATTCTAAATCTTTCTTCCTGGCTTGTCAGTCACAAGTTGTAAATAATTAGTGGTTTACATAGAAAAGCCTAAAGAATGCTAGCCCTAGCTAGACATTTTATTCTGCCTTTGCTGTTTGACTTCTCATTTTCTGTCCTGTGTTTGATAAGGATCTTTGTGAGTGACAGCAGTTCCCAGGAGTAGAAGCTCAGATTGGAGTTAAGAAGTGACTCTGAACCATGGTCCTGTGTGCATGTTCCCAGGAGTTTAGGATGTACACAGAACCCAGCCTATGCCTGGGAAAAGATCAGGCGATTTTATATCACACCCAACATTCTTTTTTCCAAAGGTGATTCTTATTACCCAGATATTTTCCATCCTCTCCTCTGCTCACCTTTCCCCTCTCTCTATTCTTTTATTATCTAGACATAATTATGCTAGCCCAGCCTTCTCTGCTCTTGCGTCTTTCCCTTCTTCCCACACATATATCTTTATTTCTTTAGGAAGACAATTCAGCTCTGATCTGGATGCTTCAGCCTTGCATCCTCATACCCAACATTTAATAACATAATCTTCAAGTAGTTAAAAAAACCCGCAAAACATAACCATTGCACTATAGACAGTGACCCTGTGGATAGCCAACAAAAAAATTGCTCCATTTTGTAACCTCATTTAGTCATTCACTCATTCATTCATTCACTGATATTGTGTGAGTGTATTAGTTCCCTTAAAAGCAGAGCCTGAAATAAGAACTTGGGTATAGTGAGTTTATTTGGGAGGTGATCTTAGGAAGCAGGAGTAAGGAAGTGAGGAGAATGAGCTGGGGAAGGAGAAAAAGGATATAAAGATACATTTTTGAACTGGTTATTGCAGTGGACAACTAAGGCCCAATCTCAAGGGAACTCTGAGGAACTGTGTAGAATACTCCTTAGAATGGTCCTTCTGAAGAACAGGAGGCTGGGGCATTTATCCACTAACTCTCATCCCCCTCTGGTTGAGGTTTACTCTCAGAGGCAGTCACACTGCTCCCTTCTGGCCTGCCCTGCCCTTGACTGAGCAAGCTCCCCATTTTGGGTAGCAAGGAAACTGTCTGCAGGCATGGGAGCTGTCCATCTCAGCTGTGGCTGAAGTCAGAGCATTTAACCTGAGGTACCAACTGCAGCTACTACAAATAGCATTCATCACAGTTGTTCTGTAATCATTCATTTCTGCTTGACTTCTTCCATGGAATAATGAATTCCACAAAGTCAAGGACAGCTTCCTCATCTTTGTACTCGCTGTGCCTAGCACAGTGCCAGACTCACAGGAGTCCTTTGGGTATCATTTGCTGAATGAATGAAGGAACTAACGTTAGAACAATAGACTGAAACCAGAAACCTGAGGTCTAGTTTCCACTGGGTTACTAATTTCTGTCTGACCTTGAATATATCAAAACCTCACATACAAGGGCCTGGTTACTTATGAAATTACAAATTTGTATAAAAAATAAATCTAAACATCCAAGCATTATTGTAAAAGAAGAAAATACCTTGTCATTGGCTGACCTTAGAATAAAATATTGCACTCTATCTTTATGACTCTCTCTAATTCTAGGTTTAGGTCCCTCTGAAGTGTAAAGATCAAACTGTTGAAGCATTAAGGGCATATTAACAAGTTGGTTAACCAAAAACCATTTTGTTTTCTACCTGATACATGGCTTGAAAATTTTCACTAACACTCTCATGCGAAGAGTGATAGAATGTTAATTTCCCACAGGTTCATTATCACCATGAAATGAAATTTTGGCACACATCAGAGGTAAATATAATGTGCAGATATAGAATTCAACAATTTGAGTTGTAGCTGCCTCATAATTTTACACCTCTGTCAATAAGTCCTATGTTAAAGTCTTTCCCCCATTATTCTACTTGAAAAAAAAACTGAAGAGATTATTATAATATCTAGGCTGGAGAGATGTTTTCTCTAGTTCACCCTATATGAAGGGAGCCCATCTGTGTATATATTTCTAATTATTTTTTTTATCTAATCACAAATATCTTTTGTGCTCACTACGGTGTTAGGTCTTGGAGATATAATCTTGGAAAAACTCATATTTGGTTCCTTCTGTTGTGGAGCTTATGGTTTATGGGGTGGAGTATACTAGTTATTTACAATGAGTATCAAATTACATTCTGAAATAAATGTTATGAAAAAGAAATGTGATTTTATTAGTGCAAAATACAATACAAATCATATGGTCTGGAAGGTTAAAGGATGTTTCCTCCCAAAGTAGGATTTGAGTAGAAAGCTAAAGAGTGTGTAGCAAATAAAAGGTGGGACAGCATATGCAAAGGACTAGTGGCAAGAACAACAGAGTGCCTTGGAAGAATTGGAAGAAGGCTAGGGCAGCTGTCTTGCCTGGAATGAGAATGAGTGTGGTGTGAGTGAGGCTGGAGAGGTGAGCACAGGCCAAACTAGGGAGGCCTCTTGGATCGATTAAGGATTCCAGTCTAAGCAATGGGAAATCAATAAACGATTTCAGTAGGACCTGGTGACATAATCAGAGCTGCATATTTTTAAAAGCACCTTTGTTTTATATCTTTTTATATTTTCCATTATTATATGAGCAACTCAAGCAAAAACATTCATTTTTGCCTGAATTATGCTAATGATTGCTGATATATATATGCTTACATGCACACAATGTCAGTCAAATATTATTAATATCTCTCACTCTCATTTAGGTAAAATTTAGTTTGTACTACTGGTTACTGACTGCATTTATTGAATAACTAAATTCCATGCTGAAATTTCATGGGAATAAATAGAGTCTTATCCCCACACATTATGTGTCCAAGTGAAATTGCCCTTTCCTATTGGAAAGGGTGAGGACAGTAGCCATTGCATCAATAAGATGGGTCCAAAATGAATTGTCTGGTGGTATCTGTAGGCCTCCCTAAACTATGTCTATAGCATCCATTACCTTCCCCAAATATCTTCGCATATCCAAAAATGGATTAAGTTGCTTTGACAGACTCTATTTTTTATGAACCTCTTTGGCTATTACTTACTATGTTATTTTCCTCAAGGTGCTCATGGGCTGATTTATGATTTCATTTAGGGGCTTGACTGGTAGTCTGGATACGCTAACTAGCCCACCTTTTCCCGGATCTCCTTTTGGCTGCTTTATCTCCAACACTAAATCAGCCTGCTTAAATTTCCCTGGTACATAAGTCTTCATGACAAACACTAGTATTGGAGGTACATCCTACCTTAGCTGGTTCATTGAATATGTTCAAATGAATCTCATCCAGCTTTGCTGATTTATAAATATTTAAATTGTATAAATATTCTTTTACCTGCCTCTTATTAATTCTGTTTCTTGATATTCTCAGAGACTCATTAATATTTATCTTACCAAGCTCCTGCTTCCTTCATTCTTTGTGTTAAAGGCAGAGACAAAATAATAGTTTCATATTCACTCCTCTTTGCATCTTTCATAATATGTTCTCGCCCCTGGTTTAACAAAAGTAACTGTTGTTTTCTTGTGCATAACAGCATTTTGCATTTTCAGAAGGCTTTCCCATAATTTCTCGCTACTTTTGCCTCCCTAATTCTGCCCTTTCAGCTGAATCCTGAAGTTGTATTTTCTTCATATTGCATATTCTTTTCCCTAAACTCTACACAATTGGATTTTTGCTTTTTTCCCCCAAAAGGAAACATTTATGTTGGTTACAGAATAGCACCCACCAATCACTTGTGTGTTCTTATTCTAAAGGATGTACTCAGTGCCCACACCCATATTTTTCCTTTCAGTAGGACAACACAAGTAGTAATCATTTAGTTCCTGAAAGATGGTTGGATACAGTCCATTAATTTCAGAGCATGTCCAGAAAATTGATCTGAAGCAAACAGCAAGTGAATATGAAACCCAGACAAGGGATTTCCGATTATAAGTAAACAATAGTAATAAAAAGGGGAAGAGTCCAGGAATATTCTTCATCAGAAACACATTGGAAATTTTAATGTTTTCAAAATAGTTTATACTGTTTACCACTATTTAAAAAAGTGTACACATTGTACTATTTTGTGAGTTTCAAGAATAGCAAAACTGAACTATGGAGATAGGACTCAGACCAGTGGTTACCTCTAGGGTGAGTCTATTCCTTGGAAAAGGATCCTGAGGGTGCTGGAATTGTTTTGTGTATCGAGTTGGGGATTGGGTATATGAATGTATACATATGTGTATATGTAAAAATTCATCATGTGATTAGTGCACTTAAAAAAACTAGCACACTTTACTGTGTGTATTATACCTCAATAGAAAGTAAAACAAAACAATGTGTTTACAAAGCCAGTTGCTGCAAGGTTTAATAAATACTTGCAGTAATTATAGACTATATCTGAGGCTATCTGAAATATAATTATTAAAAATATTTATATATATCCACATATATTTATTATTAGATAAACTTTTCTGCTCAATAATTTGGAAGAATGAGGGTGCATGGCTACCACTTCCTGGGTGTCTGCGGTGTGACAGCCATTATACCTACAGTTTGTTATCTTAGTATAGGGAAGGTGATAATATTCCCATTTTTCAGATGAGAACGAAATATCTTAAATAGTTGCCTGAGAGCCCAAGCTAAAGAGAAGAAGTTAAAGATTTAAACTTGGGTTTTTAAAACTTCAAAGCTTGCATGCTTTCTCCCACTTCATGTGGCATCCAGGTATCCTAGGTGATTATGAGTTAGTGTTTTTATTAATCTCTTCTACTGTAGGCAAGATACTACTATGTGTAGATTTTACATTTTTGTATCTCTTCTTTTAAGAACTGAGTGAATGTAGACACACTGAAATGAGTTATAAATTATATTAGTTGGTGTTTATTTGGTGTCTAGAATGTGCCTGGTCTTATCACAAAATATCACCTTAAATTAGCGTAGGGAATCTGTGAGATTCAAAATATTTCTCTTCCCTTCTTTACAGATGAGGATACTAAGACTTGAGACATCTGATAACTAATAAATTTCAACCTCTGGTAGTCTGACCTCAGAGCACACACCTTTTACCAGCCCATTATATTGTGCATTAATGATTTTTGAAGAATGTAATTGAAAGAAAAAAGAGACTGATCAATATTTTTAAATCTGAAAACAATTTACAAGAACAATAGACATGAGTATAAGGAATATTTGTCAGATTTACATCCATTATTAATATGAATTTGAGAAACAATATTGGTTTTTTGGGCTCTTCTGCTGTTTAGAAAGCTTATGAGTTTAGCAATTTTATGATATCAGGCATTTTTGCAAGAGGTCACACAATCGATGTCAGTGCTCGTACGAGCAGTTGAAAGCTGAGTTTCCCAGTTCTGCCAGTCATCTCTCTTTGGACTCGTCACTTAAGAAGACAGGTCTAAGATATCTATTCCTCTCTCTTGTCTTGCTTTAATGACTATTTCTGATGCCTCCATAGATTCCTTGGATCATTTCATCCTAGTTCCATTATTCTAAAGGTATTCTCTTGTATGCAATAAAATCTGTTCATATATTTAGGGTCAAATATTATCTCTATGGAGTCTCATCTTATGTGAATGATTTTAGTCCCCAAAGAATTTTTGTATAATTTCATACACTATCAGATTGTTATATTCTCCTGTTACCCAATTACAACATCTTTCTTTCTTTCTTTCTTTCTTTCTTTCTTTCTTTCTTTCTTTCTTTCTTTCTTTCTTTCTTTCTTTCTTTCTTTCTTTCTTTCTTTCTTTCTTTCTTTCTTTCTTTCTTTCTTTCTTTCTTTTGCCATTTCTCTCCCTATGGATTTGAAGCTTTTCATCATAAAGGACTTCTCACTTCCACTTTTTATTTTTAACA
>PVKZ01004438.1:0-83587 GCA_004027375.1 Macroglossus sobrinus
GCCACCGTGAGCACACAATAAATGACACTCTCGGGGTGGCTGCCATCGTATGTGTTCTCTGAGGCATGTCTGACGTCCCTCCCTGGAGTCCGACTTGTGCAGGGTGACCACCCCCCAGAAATATTCCTGCCCCCCTCATTTTCCCGGGGGCTTCTCTTAACCCCCTGAAAGCCAACCCCCCCCCCTCCTTTGAAGGCACAACTGGTTGTCCCTCTCTTGCTGTCATCTGGTCTACCCCGGCCCGCTCCTCCGTGGTCAACGGCTTGGGGAGGAGTCCAGCGGCCCCCAGTGTTCCTTTCGTCGCTGCGGTGACGAAATCCCGGATCTTTGTGTCATTTTGTATCCGATCTGAACTGTGCTCCCCTCTGAGGCTGAGCAAAGCTGAGCGCAGGGCGTGGGCTGGACGCTGGCGCGGACTGGGCAGCCAGGGCTGCGTGGAGCCTCACGTTCTGAGTGGTCAGTCGTGACATCTCTGACAAGGTGGCCGTGGCTTGCCCATTCTCGGCGTGGAACCATGGCTAATGAAGACCCTGCACTCCAGGCCGGAAGCTGGGTCTCGCCAGGGCCCAGCGCAGGGCCTGGTGGTGGTAGAGCCAGCCTTCGGTAAACCCCATCAGGTTGAACCAGATTGAACCAAAGGGTGATGAAAGGGTGGCACACAGCTCGTCAGCACCCAGTGGTTCTGAATGTAGTCCTGGCTGACTCCGGAGCCCACCTTCCCTGCCACGGCAGCCAGCTGTCGATGACAAGGCCAGTCGGAAACTTAGTACAGAAAATCTAAAGCTCAGAAGCCAACACATCGGTCGTCGGGGCCACGTGGGGAAACCTGGCCTGACTTCCGTTTGTGCCAGAGCACCCGGGCTGGGAGCCGAGAAAGGGCAGGAAGGGAGGGTGCCAACAGCCACCAGCGCAGTGCGGACCAATAGCGAAGGGACCTCAGAGCATTCAGGCCCTGAGGTGGACCACGTGACTAGGAGCATGGTGTCGGGGCCTCAGAAGGAACGAGTCCGCCCTACCCTGCATTGTCCCCAAACAGAGAATGTGTGTCCAGCTCTGACTCTCCTTGGACAAGAGACAGTGACAAACAGGAGCACAGAGAGGGAAGAGGAGGGGAGGGTTCGCTAATCAAGGGACGGCAGATCTAGGGCAGTTTGGGCTGGAGAACAGACCTGAGTCCTCGTCCTCGATTCCCCATGTGGCTTGGATACACTATGCCATCACCACCACCATTATCACCATCACCACCACTAACACTACCATCACCACCATCACCACCACCATTATCACCGTCACCACCATCATCACTATCATCACCATCACTGTCACCACCATCATCATCACCATCATCATTACCACCATCACCACCACCATTATCACCATCAACACCATCATCACTATCATTATCTTCATTATCACCATCACCATCACTGTCATCACCATCAGACATCACCGTCACCACCATCATCACCATCACCACCACAAATTCTACCATCACAGCCACCTCCACCTCATATTTCTTCATGCCCTGGGTTAAAGACAGACATCTCAAAAGTACCAGTCCTGAAATTGTAGTATTCTAGGATCCTAAGAGTCTAATCACCATTTCAAGTTGAACTCAATACCAGAACTTTAACCAAAATTTGACATTTTAGAAAACAATTTTAAATGCAATCTTCTAAAAATGTTCTAACCAGATTTATAATCACCTAAATTCTTTTTAAAAAGTTATTACAAACCATGAATATTCCATTGAAATTATTTTAGCATTCTCACAAAAATTTTACTTTAGAGCAATAATATTCTATAAATAACATCCATTATTTAGCAGTTATTTTTTTACATCTAATATACATATAAATATTCTAACAGGATTTTCAAACATTTCGACAAATATTGTTACATGCAAAGAAACATTTTCTCATCCTTAATATCTTTGCAAACATTATAATTTTTTATCGGGCTTCCCAACTCTCACTCCCTCACCAGCATTCTGTCTTCCTCTGATTGTGAGATGCTCCAAGTCAGAGCCTTCCACTGGAACTTTCTGGAAGGATGGGGATGTCAGTGTATGTACCATCCCAGGCAGCCACTGGCCACATGTGGCCAGGAGCCCTTGAAATGTGGCTGGTGCAACTGAGGAACTAAATTCTGAATTTTACTTGAATCAGTTGAGTTTAAATAGCTACGTATGTCTGGTGGCTACCATACTGGTCAGCGATGTGCTCAGTCTTTCCGGAAGGTTCCACCTGGGCATCCAGGCGGGCCCAGCCCTCACTCACAGAGACTGTGGTCTGAGGCAGGAACCCTACCCACCATCTCCCTGAGAGCGTCTCCGTTGCCCCACGTAGCACGTGTCCCGGTGTTGAAGGGGACAGCCACCTCCCTGAACTGTTGGAGCTGCTC
Source organism: Macroglossus sobrinus (assembly GCA_004027375.1). Classification (NCBI taxonomy): domain Eukaryota; kingdom Metazoa; phylum Chordata; class Mammalia; order Chiroptera; family Pteropodidae; genus Macroglossus; species Macroglossus sobrinus. Next base: position 2,404 of record PVKZ01004438.1, read on the forward strand.
CTGGGAGGATGTGGCAGAGTCAGGGTCCTGGGGGAGGTACTACCAGGGGACATGAGCCCCAGGTCCCAGACCCAGCCTATGCTTGGTCCGTCAGCTGACCTTGAAGAACGCTCACAGCTCTGAAGTCAGTTGCTCTAAATTAAAAGGCTGTAAGGTGGAGGACGGGGGCCTGGTGTGGGGAGCACCCTGCTGGGCCGAGCGAGGCCAGCCCCTGAGGAAGGCCGTGAGGTGAGGGTGAGACAGAGGAGGGGAGGAGAGGAGGCTGGCCGGGCCCCGTGGGTCCCAGGACGGGCGCTGGGGTCTGTGTCCGACCTACAATGGGCATCGCACCCTCCCTACCTGCCCCCTGGGCTTTGTCTGGCCCATGGAGACGAGCAGGGGATTAAACTGCACAATGGGGCGCACATGTTGGGGGGCGTGGAGGAGTGAGGCTCAGGAGCATGGGAGAGCTCGGGCACTTGGGGCTCCCGGAGCCAAAGAGCAAGAGCGGAGGTGGGGGGCAGGCGCCGGGGCCCAGGGGCCTGGAGGTGACGCTGCCTCCACTCCCGCTGCCACAGGAGATCACGAAGCATCTCTCGCTGGAGGAGCTGACCGACCTCATCTGGACGACCGTCAGCGGCCTGGGCTCCGCCAGCCCCTGCCACGTGCAGGCGGCTGCCGACATGCTGCTCGCTGTCATCCAGGAGCACGGGGCCAAGCTGGAGACCGTGAGGGTGCTGGGGACCCCCGAGGGCCGGCCAGGATGGGGCGAGGGGCAGAGGGACGGCCCAGCAGTCGGCACTGGGCCAGGGCAGCGTCCCTGAGCTTGAGCCTGGTGTGGGGGAGACACAGACACCCCCTGACAGATCCCAGTGGAGGAGGGGCTGAGGGAATGGCGGGGGGGGGGCCTGGCTCGAACAGGTGTGCTCAGGCCCCAGACAGAGCTTGCGGGGTCGCAGGGCACGGAGAGGGCGCAGCCTTGACCCTCTGGGAGCTCTCGGTCTGACGGAGGTGACAGACACGGGACACACACACACACTGAACACAGGGGAGACGCAAAAAGGAGTCCACACGGGGGGCGGGCGCCCCCAGAAGGAGGGCGGCTAATGCCACGTCCCATGGGGGAGGAGGCCTCAGCGGGCGACACTGGGTCTTGGCGTGAATGGACAAGGGAGACAGACCCCAAAGCGGAAGGGGGAGGGGTGGCCCAGGCACGGGGTGGGAGCAGCACGTGCCAAGTGGCATATTCAGGCGATGACGAAGTGGCCGCCTCTGACCCTTCCGGTGACTGGGTAGCCCTCGAGTGCCACACCAAGGGTGGTGGGACCGCCTCCCTCCCAGACTGGGCCTCCCCTTCTGACCGGCGTGCAGGGCAGCGGGGCGCCCCCTCCCCCCGCAGCCCCTCCCTTACACTTTCCCGGGCAGGCCTGTGTCTCCCCTTCCAGACTCCCCATGAAGGGGCGCCACGCTCACCAGGGCAGGACCCCCACTCCAGGCTCAGCGGGGTGGGGCCTGGTCTCCCCGCTCAGACCAGCCCTCCCCCCACGCTCCTCCCCCCTGCACAGGTCGTGGACCTGGGCCGCGCCATCTCCCTGCAGCTCTGCTCCGTCCCCATCCCCAGAGCCAAGGAAACGGCCCTGCGCGCCATCACCCTGCTGGCCCGGGACCACGCCCCCCAGCTGGTGGCCACCTTCCTGGACTTCTCCATGCCCCTGGACAGGTGCCCAGCCTCGCCCACCCTCCTCGCCCCCTGCCCACCTTCAGTCCCCCCCGCCCAGGCACCCCAAGATCTGTCCTCCTGCCTGTCCGTGCCCAGCCCGTGGGAACCCCCGCAGGGCTGGGCGCAGGGAGGGAGCCCGCAGACCTGCTTGCTCCTGGCGTGAGCCCTGGGAGGCACCGCTGCCTTTCACCCTGTGGGTGTCCCCCAGGAAACAGGCCTGCCCAGCCTCAGGCAGCCACCGCCCGATGGAGAGGGGGCCCCGGGGCTCGGGGGATTCCCCAGCGCACACCAGAGCCTCCGCATGGTTCTGCTCCTCCAAGGACCCCGCCCCCCGCTTCCTCCTGCGCCTCCCAGTGTCCACCTCAGCCCTCTCGGGTGCCGCTGGCTTGTTCCCACAGCTCACAGGCCCAAGTCTAGGGGTAGACCGGGGACCTCCTGTTCCCTAAAGTCTCGGCTCCGAACCCAGGTCTGCACCGCGGGCCACCCGTTCACCACACTCCCGCCCTAGGGCACCCCTCGGTCCTCCCCGGGCTCCCTCTCCCTCCCTCCCCCATCCTGATCTGGGGGCTTTCGCTGTTCTCCCCTCACGCTGACTTCTCATGCCCAGATGTCCGCTCTCCCGGGACCCTGCCCTCCATCCTCCCTCAGCCGCCCCTCCCCCAGTACTCCCCCCCGCTCGGCGGGATCATCTCCAGTGTCCAGCATGTCCCCCTCTCCTGAACACCTCCCGTCTTCACAGCTTGCTCTCTCTGGCACCCCAACAAGCTCCATCCTTCGTAATCTACAGCCCACCTCCCCACCCCGCTTCTCGGGGTCCCTTACCTGTCCTCATCTCCCTTCTTCTTACTAGCGCAGATTCTACCTCCCAAAGGTACCATCACTCCCTAAACCCACCGCCCCCCAACTCTGGTTAATCCTGGCCCCACCCACTCCACACCTGCACCTGTGCAGCCTTGTGGCAGGAAGCGCACCCCACCGCATTGTAAATTCCCAACCACACCGGTCCACGGCCCTCAGCGTTGCCCAGCAACCAGCTGCACCCCCCACACACACTCAGCCCCCAACACCTCTGCCCGCTCCCCACACTCAGCTGTGGGCCTTGCTCCATCCCACTGAAAACTCAGAAGCCACCAGAAGGGACCTCATACGAGCCCCCAGGGCCCAAGATGTGCTTCCAGAAATAGTTCTAGCTTCCACGTAGAAGGGCTCTTTTGTTTTTGTTGGTAATTGCTGGTTTTATTGAATTGTGTTCAAAGAGTGTCATCTGGAACGTTCCTGCTTTATGAAATGTTCGGATCTTGTAAACAGTTTTAGAGAATGTTCTACGGGCACTTGAGAAAAGACGTTTATTCTCTACTGTCAGGCGGAGAGTGTTACATATGTGGACCAGATTCGCCGTATGGATGGTGTTCAGGTTCTTCCTTAACTTATGTCCACTTCATCTGTCTCGCACTGATTATTATTACGGTGCTTCCACCGAGGTCCCCTTCTGCCTCCCGTAGTTGTAACTTCACGACGGCAGTTGCCATGTTCCTTGGTGTGTGTATATATTCACGTGTGATACCTTCTTCGTGAACTGTGACTTTTAGCCTTAAAAAGTGCCCTGCCTTGTCACGGTCAACGCTTTTGAGGGCTTGAACTCCACTTTGTCTACTGTCAGGCTCACTACTTCTGCTTTCTGATTTTTTCCCCCATTCGCCCCATATGCATTTGTCCATTCTTTTATTTGAACATTTCGGAATCCGTTGGGTTTAGTCTTGATTTGTCATCGCAACTGAAAATGTTTTTCTTTTAGTAGGTGAGTTACGTTCATCCATGTTTATTAATGTGACAGCTATGTCAAATCTCAACTTTGAGGTCCCTCCGCTTTGTCATAGCATTTTGTAATTGTATGTATTTTATTGTATTTGCTATGTTTCTTTTTCTAAGGCTTGTGTATTCTATGATCTTTAGGGTTCTTTTTTTTTTTTAATTTAGAAAAGGTTATAGTTTTTTTCTAGGTGTTACCTTTGTACTTTTATTTTAATGCTCCAGTCCCTTGTTTTAGTATTTAACCCTTTATTATCTGGTTCTTCTATGTTTACTGGGATTCTTTAAGTCCCATCCACTGCCCATGTCACCACCACTGAGATTCCTCTATCTTCCTCTTCCTCTCTTCTCCCATTTTTTCAGTTATAGATTTCTACTTTGTAAAAATTTGCACCCTAATCATCCACTCTCACCCCCACATGTGTTTCTCCTGGGCACACACACACACTCACCCTCAGTCCCTTCGCTGAAGCGATCTGGTCATCCCTTAGCTTGATGAAACTCATTCTCCTACAGATTCATCAAGACGGACTCACAGCTTTAGAAACCCCCACGTTCTTTGCGTTTAAAATTGTTTACTTGGAGGATAGCTTGGCTGGATATAAAATCCTTAGTTCACACTTTCTTTTATTAAGGTTTTTTTTTTTTAATGTTACTCGACCGTAGCTCTTGCTTTGACTTGGAAAAGTCTGACAGCAATAACTTTTTTGCCTTTGTAAGTTCTGTGATCTTTTTACCTAGAGACCTTAGAGATTTTTTTTTCGTTTATCTTTGAAATTTAACAGTTTTACTAAGAAATGTCTCAGAGTTGATCATGAATTTTCCCAGGTTGCTGGTGGGTTCTTTGAAGAATAGTTGGTTAGTCTTGTCATTGTTATTTCCGAAAAGTGTTCTTGGTTGTAGTTTTAAATATTAGCACTGTTCCAAATTAATTGTTTTTCTTCTTCAGAGATGCCAGTAATTCAAAAGCTGTTATTTCCTTACCGTCTTTTATTTCTACTACTTCCTCCCTACTCCTTCTTACTTCTTTCTTAAGTTCACTTTCATTTTCTTGATTGTTTTACTGCTTTTCCTCAATGCCCCTTATTAAATTTTCATTTGAGTCTTAGCTTTCTTGAGTACCTTCTGTTATTTATTTATTTATTTACTTCTGAGATAATTTTGTTACTTTGTCCATCTCTTTCTTTAATCAACTCCCTTTCCTTTCTTATTAGAAGCATCTTTGTGCACCTGTCCCTTTTGAACGTACAATTCGAGGTTAAACACTTGCTCTGGTGCATGTAACTATATTTGGAATGTTATTTTACACCTTTTCGGCATCATGATGGTTTTTTAGGGGAGAATTCCCTAAAATTGGATGTGTGTTGATTTTGTTTCCTGTTTTGTTTGTTCGTTTGTTTTGTTTTTGCAATTCCTCTATGTTAATTTTGTCCCTGTTCGGGTAAAACACTGTGGGAGTGTTTAATAGGATTTCAAGTTCAATGGCACCCTCTTCTGTCAGTATAGCGAAGTCCAGATAGCTTCGTCGATTTTTTGGTTTGGCAGTAGGTGAAGAAGCCATGCGTCCTCCAATGTTCTGGATTCTTTTCTCTTCCAGGCCATAAATTATTCCCTTTTGTGTCTTTCTCTTTCACCACCTAATTTCCAAAAGCGTACTTCTTTCTCTGTTTTCTTCCCAAATCTGTACCTCTGAAAGGCTGTCCTTCAGGTTGGACGGGTTCTTCAGTCCCTGTCCTGGCATTACGTGCCACCACCTCGCGGTGGAGCAGGGACGGGTGGGCGTGTCCCAGATGGCATGCCGGGGCTGGCATTTTCCCTTTCTGCTCGTGGCAGTGTTGAAGTTTGAGTGCTCTCTGAGGTCATGGTTTTTGTGTCATTTTACTTCTTTTCTTTTCTTTTTTTTTTTTTTTCTCTCTGTGTTGTTTCTCAAGGAGATTTCGAGAGGTGGGGACCCGGGCACGTGCAATGGCCTTGAGCTGCCCCGAAGTCCACCCTGGCATTTAGATCTGATTTCCTCAGTTCTGGAAGAAGCACATTTGTCACATGTCCGTGTCTCTGGACGGGGACGGCACGTGACATTGATGGCGTCTCACACCTGGATTTATGTCGCTTCTCGGTCCCCTAGGAGCACTGTCAGCCTGAGAACATTTCCAACTTAAACTCTCGGCTTGAGCTCCTTCGGGCCCCATGGGTGGTGTGAATCAGACCCCAAAACGGATGTTGTGTTTGGGGACCAGAGGAGAGCTCCCTGCCCCCACGCAGCCCGGCTGAGTCATGCATCTCTCCTTGCTGATTTTTTCTGCACAGCAGGCGTGTTGTCTCCTTTCGTGTCATCACAGTGCCAGCGTGCATGCAGGCAGCCCTGGGGGCCGCCGCTCTGGGATGGGGTTACGCTCCCATCCTGGATAACGGTCCTTTTTCAGAAGAACGTCGAATAAGGTGCTGTGTCCTAGAGACTGTGGCGTACGTGGTGTGGGCCCTTCCACGGTCCTTCTGTTATCTGGCCCCTTCCCCTCCTCATTCTGTATTTAGGGTCCATCCTAGCATGTTATGTATAACTGGAGGAAGGCTGTCCCCTCATAGCCCCAGGTCTACGCCCACACCCCTTCCTTAGTGAAGCCTCCCCGACTGCCCTACTTAAAGCTGATGACACCCACATGCACCCTTCTGCAGTCTCTCCGCTCCTCTCCTTTTGCGCCTAACATCTCACACACCGCGTCACACCCCAAGGGGTCATTCCCACCCCGTCACTGGTTCTGTCATCCCGTGTCCTCTGGAAGGTTCCCTGCCTGTGACAGTTCTCAGCACACAGCATGTCGGCTGAGTGACAGGTGCCCACAGGGAGCAGAGGAGAAGCCTTGGCCCTCTGGGTACCCTGCTCCTGGAGAACCCTCCCGCGTAAGCATCTGGAGGCAGGCTTTGCCCCCAGAGAGGTGAAGTGACTGGCCTGAGACCACACAGCCAGCAGGGGGCGGAGGCCCCGGTCTGACTCCAAAGGCCTCGTTCTTTCAGGTGGGCAGTGCCCACACTTGGGAGAGTCCCAGAGTCCTCTGAGCTGTGTGCCCACCCCGTCCAGGGCTGGATGGGAGTGGGGCGGCTTCCCCCAGGCTCAGGGGCAGACCCTGTGGGTCTGTGTTAAAGCCAGGGGCTCATCCAGCCCCCAAGCTATGGCCCTCCCAGCCCCCGCCATCATTCCAATGAGCCTCCCGTCCCTCCAGCCCCTGCCACCCACACTCAGGTCGGAAGACAACCTAGCCTGGAAAGCAGAGGGCCACCATAGTCGCCTACATCTTGGGGAGCAGCACCCCCTCCCCACCCAGACCCCACAGGGCCATGCTCCTGGAACAGGCAGGAAGGCCGTAGGCCCAGGCAGGTGGGCCCAATCCCAGCTCCCCAGTTAGAGGCAGAGCTCCGACCAGGGCATGCCCTCTCTCTCTAGTCCTGTGTTTCCATCTGCAAAATGCCATAAAGACACTGCAAAGCTCTGCCCTCCCCAGGGATGGACCCTGACTCGACTTGGGCCAAGCTCAGCGGAGCTGGACCCCATCAACCCAAACCTAGGAAACAGTAGGCCTGGCAGGCTTCCAGGAGGAGGGGGCTGAGTGGAAGTAGGCCAGCAAGTAAGAATACTGCAAGGAGTGATCGCCTGTGCAGAGGCCCAGAGGAGGAGAGGAGAGAAGCAGGCAGGGGCTATAGGTCAGAGAGCAGGGGTCAGAGGCTGATGGCTTTGAATGCCTACTGGGCATGTCCTGCCAGTACCTGGGAGCCACTGAAGGTGACCAAGCTGGAGTCTGCAGCTGGGTGAGGAGGGCCTTAAAGGAGAGACGCAGGAGCAGGGTCGGGCAGCTGGCCCGGTCTCCTGTGTCCCCCACCCCTGTGCCCCCACCCGCAGTTGCCCAGATCCGCCCCTCGGCCTCCCGCCCTGCCACGTTCTGGCTCGGGACCCAGCCAGGCCCCTCCCTGGGCCCTGGTCACCGTGGGGCACTGGCGTGGCCGAGCCCTCACAGCCCCTCTCTGCCCACAGCCACGCCTGCCAGCTGTGGAGGGCCCTGGGGGCCGAGCTGCCCGTGAGCCACCTGGTGCTGGCGAAGCTCTTGGCCTGGCTGCAGGAGCGGCCTCTGCCCGTCGGCGCTCCCGACAGCAGCCCCCCGCCCCGGGAGAAGCCCTTCCTGCGTTCGCTAGCCGTAAGTCTCTGCCACCGCCCCAGATGCCCTTCCCCGCTGCCACTGGGCTAAGCCACCGCACGTGGGCATTCAGACGCCGGCGGTGTGCCCGGCCCTGGGGAGGGGGGAGCCCAGCCCAGCCTGGGGGACGAGTCCTCGGGGGCTGACCACACGGGCCCCAGCTCCCACCTCCTGGCCAAGGGCGCCGGACCACTCCAGCGCCGGGTTCCCCTCTGGGAAGTGGGACGGCGGTGGTCCCGCAGGGCTGGGCAGGGCCCTCGGGCAGGTGGTTTGGACCTGGGACGCAGGACCGCTGGGTGGACGGCCTCGGAGCAGGAGGACTTCGGGTCCCGTCCAGGCCAAGGGCAGGGGTGGGGAGGGAATGCCCCGCACGGGGTTCTGGGGTTGCAGGTCCTGCCGGAATCCTGGGGGCTGCCTCCCGCAGCCACCACCTCCCCCCCCCGTGGGAACCTACCTGCCCCCGCTTCCCCCACAAGCCCAGGCCTCGCCCCGACACAGCCACAGCTGCCTCCCTGGGCCGACTCCGAGGGGCGGCAGCTGTGCCCAGCCAGAGTTGTCTCCAGGCTGAGAGCCCCCTCTCCAGACGCCCCTGGGCACACAGCCGCCCACTGCAGAGGTGTGACAGCTGAGCATGGTGGCAGAGGGAAGTCCCGCCCTCTACCCACTGGGGGCTGACACCCCCAGCCCGGGGCTGATGCCAGCCTCTGTGCCAGCAGCGTGGGGTCCGCAGGGTAGCCTACCCCATGAGCCGCTGTGCCCAGGGCCCTGCCTTCCCCTTGTCATCCCTGCTCAGTGCTGTCCCCCACCCTGAGAACCTTCTGGACCCGATACCACTACAGGCCCGGGTGCAAGTCACTGCGAATGGACAGAGCCGGGCCCGAGGGAGGGAGGGAGGGACGTCTCCGGGACTTGGCCCGGGTCCCGGAGGCTGTGAGCCGGGAGCGGGAGGCACGGCCGACGCGGGCCTTGCTGGACGGCTGGTCTGCGGGCCTGAGCCTCCCCTGCCGCCCCGACAGGCCATGAACACGCTGCACGAGCTGCAGTTCGCCCGGGAGTTCAAGGAGGCTGTGCGGGAGGCCTACCCCCAGCTCCTGCTGGCCCTCCTCACCCAGATACTCTACGTGCTGGAGCTGGGCCTGCCCGAGGGGCCCCAGGCCGGCCCGCAGGCCCAGGGGGCGGCCACGCCCAGCCCCCAGAGGTAAGGCCACGCCCTGGAAGCGCTTCCTAGGGCTGAGTAACGGGCTCTTACTCTCTCTCAGTTCCAGAGACTAGAAGTCCCAGGTCAAGGTGGCTGCAGGGCCGTGCTCCCTGTGCAACCTGGAGTGGGGGGCCCTGCCTGCCTCCTCCCACTTCTGGGGGCTCCCGGCCTTCCCTGGTGTCCCCCGGCTTGTACACGCATCAGTCCAGCCTCTGCCTCCGGGGCCACATGGCCTTCTCCCTGCGTGTCCCCATGTCACTCACTGTCCCTCTCTTACAGTGACAGCATGAGGGACTAGGCCCACCCTAGTGGCCTCAACTAACTAGATGCCCTCCTCTCCAAAGACCCTATTTCCCAGTGACGCCTCATCCCCAGGGACCGGGGGTCAGGCTTATGGAGGGACTCGATTCAACCCCCCAAACCCCATCTGTGGCCAGCGTGGCAACATAAAGCACTCAGAGCAGGTGTGCGTCGCAAGGGTGCTGGGCAGCGGAGACGCTGGGCTGGCACTCACTCGGGGACCCCATGGGACAGTCCTGCCCCACGCGCCACCTGCCACACCTCCCCTGAGGGTGGCCCTTACGGGGGCTCTGTGGGAGGGACAGGTCCTCCAGGAAGCCAGGGGCTTCGCCTGGGCTCCACAGGTCGGCTTGTCCCTGTGGTGCTGGGCACAGCAGGAGTGTCCATCTGGCGGACGCCCTTCCCGTCCCCTGCGGGTGTCACTGGACCCCAGTGCATTTTCGTGCTGACGTCGTGGGCTGCCGCCGGCCTCCACCCCGCGTGACAGCGTGGACGAGGCCTGCGTGGGAGGGCCACGCGCCACCGCGGTGCGTGGGCGGTGCGGGCGGGCGGCCTCGTCTGCGCCCCGCACCGGGGCTGTCTGGAGGAATCCAGTGAGCCGCTCTCGCAGGCCGCAGGCCGCGGGGGCCCAGCGCTTTTCATTTGTTTGTATTACGATGTGCTTCTCGCAATTTGTCAGTTTTAACAGCTCTCCCCAAGGCGCGGCGCCGAAAAAAAATGTCGCTTCTCATACCATTTCTGAAGTCGAATGTGCGTAAAGTTCCGTTTTTATTCAAATCAACCGTGCAAAATGCATGAATCTTCCCTAATCAGCTAATAAAACCTCCTCGCAGAACGGAGGAGGGTGAGAGAGAGATGCCATGCGCGGCCTCGGTCCCTCTGCTTCCGGCCCACCCCCGCCCCGGCACGCGGGCAGGCCGCCCCATCCCCCACCCCCGCTCCCACCCCCCACCCCCTCACCGCAGTCCTGAGAGCGCCCCAGGCAGCCGGACACTCTTTCTGGAAGCTCCAGTGTGGCTGCAGGACAGGCGACGGTGAACCAGGCACTCCCCAGAGTCATCACCGAGCAAAAGGCCTCACTGCCCCAGAGTCCCCTTCTCCCGAAGCCGCCATCACTGCGGCTGAGCCCAGTGACCTGGAAAAGCCTGCTCGTTTCAGTGGCATGGCTTGGGGCGCGATGACACACCAGCTGGCATTCGGGTTGGCACCACCGGGGCCGTTCACGGAGCGGCCTTCCATCCTTTGACACTTGGTTTTGCAAATGTGCGCGGAACGTGCCTGGTCAGCGCTGACAGCCTGGTTCCGGGCAGTGCAGGGCCGTGGGGGGGGGGGGGCACAGAGAGGGGCTGGCCCTGCTCTCCCGGGGCCTGCACTCCCGGGCCCTCCGCCAGGGTCTTCCTGCAGGGCCTGTGGCAGCCCCCCCACCCCCCACCTCACCGCCCCCCTACCCCCGCCTGTGGCCACGAAACGAGGCACAGGTCTGGAGCGGGGGTCGGTTACACCCCACTTCCGCTGCCCCAGGCCAGGCCGTGGGACCCGGGCAGGACACATAACCTCCCCGGGCTGCTTCGTCCTCTCTCGGGGGTGTGGCAGTGCAGGGTCAGCTGGGCCACCGCAGGGGAGGCCCCTGCAGGGGCGCCTGGCGGAGCCCCCACGCATGAGTGGGGGGCGCGTTCTCTCTCTGGCACAGCGCACGGCGGAGGCGCCAGGCTTCTCAGTGACCTCTGAGGCCGGAGGACTATCAGATGCGGCAGAGGGACCCCACTCTGGGCTCCCGTGATGCCAGCCACACCCCGCTCACCTCCTCTCCCCGCTCGCCATGCCCGCATTTAAAGGACACCGTCCCTCGGGGCTCGGCCAGGACCCTGTCCAGCCTGTGACTCGGGAAAACGTGACCGTTTCCGCTAACAAGGGAGGGACTGAGCTGGGCGGCAGGGCCCCCTCCCGGGGCCAGGACTGGCCCCCGACCCGCTCCGCTCCCCCGACAGGACGTCACTGGAGGCGCTGAAGAGCCTGCTGTCCACCACGGGGCACTGGCAGGACTTCGCCTACCTGGAACTGCAGGGCACCTGGGAGCTCTTCACCGCCACCCACACCTACGCGCAGGGCGTGGGCCTCCTCGCCAGGTAGGGGCGGGATGGAGGGGCGGAGCCGTATGGGGCAGGGCCAGACAGGGGCGGGACATGGAGGGGCGGGGCTTGCTCCAAGCCGCCCTTCCCGAGGCTGGGTGTATGGGCTACCCTGAGTCACAGGGACACAGATGCAGGCATCTCCCCCAGGCCCCCCAGGCCCCCCAGGCCCGAGGCCACCTAGAGGACAAGGGCTGTGCCTGCCCCTCTGTCTCCCGTGTGCGCCCCAGGCCTGGCACCCAGTGGGTGCAGAGGGAGTGGGACCTCACTCTAAGAGATGGTGCCGCGCGCACTTGGTACGCCTCCAGCCACCTAGTTCCAGCGCGGTCGGTGGTGCCCGGAGGGTGAACTCAGGGCTTTCGGGCGAGCCGGGGGGCCCTGACCCGCCCCTGGCCCTGCGCCCCAGGGCCATGGTGCAGAACCGCTGTCGGCAGATCGAGGCGGTGACCTGCCAGCTGCTGACGGCCCTGCAGAGCCAGGAGGTGCGAGCGAGGAAGGTGTCCATGCTCATCTTCAATGAGGTAGGGCAGGGCGGGGTGGGGCGGGGTGGGGGCGGGGCGGGGCAGGGCCCCTCCCCCAGCTGCCTCAGCGTCCCATCAGGACCCGCCCACACTAGGATCTCAGCCTGACCCCCCCCTCCCCTCCTCGCCACCACCGCCGGGCTCCTGGCTGGGGCTCCCACCTCTCGGCCCCCACAGCCCCTCCCCGCCAGCCCATGGCCTGCGGGACAAAGGATGCTGGCTGTAGGTCAGGCTCCCCCACCCACCAACCCACACCCCCGCCCCAGACCGTGAAGCTGAAGGGCCGTGGCTGGAGCAGACAGGCGCTGCGTGTGGCAGGCCTTGCCGCCATGTGCATGGGGCAGGGGTCGGGGACCTGGGTCATTCCCACAATGAACCTCAGCAGGGACGAACCCAGACCCAAGCCCGGTGCCGCCCCCAGCCCACCAGCAGGAAGGTCTGGGCCGCCCGCCACGGGCCTCTGTCCCCAGGGGCCCCATGAGCCAGCCCTGCTGTGCAGTCTCAGGCAAGACCCTTTCCGCCTCTGAGCCTCAGTTTCCCCAGCTGTACACTGAAGGTCAAACCAGCGTGGAGGTGGGTTTCAAATACTAAGATACCCGGAGGGTGCTGGACAGCCGCCCCCCCCCCCCACTCCAGAACCCGTGCCGGACGCTGGGCCCGGAGCCCCGCTCCTGCGGGAGGGTGCCAGGCTGACCTGCCTGCCCCCGTGGGGGGGGCCCAGTTCCTCTACAGCCCCGTCCTCCTGGGGGTGCTCCCGGAGCAGGCCGCCCTGACCGTGCTGGCGCGGAGCCTGAGGGACCCCAGCCCCGAGGTCCGGGTGCTGAGCCTGCAGGGTCTGGGGAACGTCCTCTTCCACCCGGAGAAGGTAAGGGGGGGCCCGAGTGGCTGGGCTTGGGGTACGGACGAGGCCCCCTGCATGGGAACCCCCGCTCTGGCCCTCCCAGCCGTGTGGCTGGGGACACACTCTCTCTGGGCCTCGGCTTCCTGTCTGTAGAACGGGGCTGGGTGACCTGGGGACAGGGCTGCGGGAGAGGGGACAACCTCTGTCACCCTCTCCTCCGTGCCCCGGGAGGGGGCAGATGGGGTCGCAGACCACCCTCAGGGCACAGTGGAGACAGCAGCAGGGGGCCCCTCGGACACCCCCTAATCAGGCCCCAGAATTCCTGCCGTCAGCCCCGCTGCGGGTTCCCAGGGCCTGTGGGACGGCTGACCGCCCAGGTGCTACCCCTCAGGCCAGCCCATCCAGGCCCTCCCCAGCACCCAGCCACTCTCCGGCCTCAGCGTCCACACCTGTGAAATGGGGGTGGTGACAGTTCCCGCCTCGTGGAGTAGGCTGGGGAAAGGGGACGGCTCCCAAGTGGGCCGTGGGCCTGCAGCCTCGGCAGGCCACCGGGCTGAGGGAGGGTCCACTGTCGCCGCCTGGACACAGAGAGACACCCCCTGCCGGGACGCACGAACCACAGGCCCCAGGATGTCCCCCTCACGGGGCTGCAGCTCCCAGCCACCTGTGTCCACCGTCAGACAAGTCACCCTGGCCGGGTCACGTGCATTAGCCGGCCAGAGCGTAGCCACGCGCAGAAGGCCCAAGCTGACCGCAGCCTCAACGGGACAGGAGCGAGCTCCTCTCCTCACCGCCCCACCGTCCTGCCCGGCAGTCATGGGGGGCGGGCTGCTCCTCCTCCTCTCACCCTACCCTGGGTGCCGCCTCGCCTGCCGGGAGGGCCTGGGCGCACCCCACAGCTTCTGCTCCAGTCCCATCAGCCAAGGGGTCACGCCGGTGTGCACGGAGGCTGGGACACGCACCTCTCTCTGGGCCCCCTGCACCCAGCTACCGGGGGGGTCGTCCTGCCGAGGAAGCGGGGTGCCATCTGGGGGCCGGCGCTGCCCAGCCCTGCTGCTCCCCCCGAGGGAGGGGTCTGCGCAGCCAGTCCACTGTCCTCAGTCCCTGCCACGTGTGACAGCCAGAACACCGTCTCCATCCCCACCACGTGTGACAGCCAGGACGCCGTCCCCGTCCCCCGCCACGTGTGACAGCCAGTTCACTGTCTCTGTCCCCACCGCGTGTGACAGCCAGTCCACTGTCCCCGTCCCCTGCCGCATGTGGCGGCCAGTCCACCATCTTTGTCCCCCCCGCGTGTGGCAGCCCCGACGCCGTCCCCAGGAATGGCGCTGGGAATCTCATCGTGCCTCACGACGACGCTGCCAGCGTGACGCACACGTGTGAATCAAGCGCCCGACGGAGGGCAAGGCCAACGCAGCCGGCGAGCGAGCCGCTCGGCGCCCCAGTGGGCGGCCGCCCCCTGCCCCCAGCCTGACCCCACTGTGGTCCCGGTCGCCTGTCGTCACGCAGCGCTCATCTCACTGGACGCTCAGCGCGCGTGGCTGCGGGACGTCTCTGTCCACTGGCCCCGGACACCTCACTCTGCTTCCTCCTGCGTGGTGGTGGTGCCTGCGCTGGTCTCCCCGCTCCTGGCCGCGGGCACTGGGTCCCCCCGGGACTCTCTCCCTCCTGTCCTCTGTCCACGTGGACTCGCTCCCGAGCTGGCCGGTCGCGCCCACCTCTCCATCCCCGACCCCCTGGACCTGAGCTCCGCCTCGATGCTCGAACGGCCCGGAGCTTTGCGGGCATCTCAGACTCAAACCCTCACCCCGCCCCCCATGGCTTCTCCTGCAGCCCCCACGTGTCGTGATGGGGACGCCATCTGTCCAGCTGCTCCAAAGCTCGAGGTTGTCCAGGCACTGAAACCCCTCAGTGCGGCCCGCAGCCACCCCCTCCTCCCACTTCTCTGCCGCCCCCACGGAAGCCACCAGCGTTCCTCCCCCACCAGGCCGTTCACCGCAGCCCTGCCCGGGTCCCTTTCTCCTTCTCCGAGGTCCTCACCCACCCCGAGCCAGCGGGCTCCCGTAATCCTCTCCTCTGCCCACAGACAGGCCAGGCGCCCTCCGGCCCGCGGCCGCTGTGCACGCGGCTCCCTCTGTGGGAGTGCTTCCAGCACGACTTTGTAAGCATTCACTCGGCTGTCACCTCCTCGGTGACACGTCTTCTGATCTTACTTACTTAACGGTTGTATAACAACCATCCCGGCCACCTGCGGCGGCCGACCTCCCGCACACTCCGAGTTGTGCGTGAGGACTCCATCCTGGGGCCGAGTCCTCTGCGGGCCGCCCCCCGCAGGGGCTCAGAAGCTGTGTGTGTAGCTGTTAAATGAGTCACTGGCTGGACACGGATTTAACGTAAAACCAGTCGTAGCGTAGGAAGCCGGCGAAGTCGCCTGTAAGTCATTTAACATCGGACGCTGTCACTGCTTGGCACACCAGTCGCTGACGGGGGCCCCGATGGCAGGACGCGTCCGTCCATCCGCCAACACGCTGCCTCCGACACGTGATCGAGGCAGTTCGTGAACCCGCCGCAAACAAGTGGGACAGACACAACTGGCCCCAAACGGATTCAGTTCTTAAAGTGGCATAAAAATGGACAGTGGCCACGCGTCCTAGGAGGGCCGGAGCCACCACTGGCACACCGGACTCCCGGCGGCGTGGGGAGCTGGTGGCCCGAGTATGTGCCACTGACCAGCTTGTCTCGTCCAGCCCTGCCGGCCTCCTTGGACCCATGGGGAGGCCAGGAAATGGGGGGGAAGGCAGGGCAGAGTGGAAGAGAAGAGTGATGGTCTCCGGGGCTTGGCGAGGGGCCCTCTGGCCGGCACGGGGACAGGAGAAGGAGGGACCCCGGAACCTGCTAGCATGGGGTTAATACCGCCTGTAGCCTGGGGGGGGAGCCCAGGGCTCAGAGGGGAGAGCGCTGTGCAGAGCATGCAGCTTGGGCGGGGCCTTGGTGGGCGTGGCCCCCTTGTGGGCGGGGCCTTGCGTTGCCCAAGCAGATGGGGGTCTGGGGAGGGTCAGTCTGGGGAGGGTCAGCCCGCGGAGAACCTGGGCACAGGCAGCAGGGCGAGGGAGGGGCACGGGCAGCGGGGTGGGGCAGGGGCATAGGCGGCTGTCCTGCGCCCTGCCCCACCCCCACCGCGCCCACCGCCCCCAGGGCAGCCTGCTGTGCCGACAACTGCCCCCCTTCCTGGACGGCTTCTTCCGGAACAGCGAGCCCGTGGTCGTGCGCCTCATGGGCACCGTGTCCGACGTGCTGCTCCGCCTGGGTGCGCACGGCGTGGGCGCCCAGAGCCTCAGCATCGCCATCAACGCCCGCTCCTTCTTCGAGGACGTGAGTGCGCCCCGGGCCGGGCAGGGCGGCGGCGCACCCCCTCCTCCTGCCCCGCCTGGACCACCCGCTCAGAGGCAGGGCGGCCCTGCAGGGCGGGGAGGCGGAGGAGGCCCGGGGAGCCGCGTGGCTGTGCCCCGCTCGGGTAGCTGGCCCCCAGAGGCCCCCAGGTAGCGCTCAGCCGCCCCCTGTGTGGCTGGAGCAGTACCCAGTGCCCGTGTCCAGCCCACCGGGTCGTCCCCTCCCGCTGGGTCTGAGAGCTCACAGGGACTGGTCCTGCCCCCACCTGCACACGTGACACTGGGGCTGTCAGTGTGAGACAACCATGATTCCAGTCCTCGGGAAGGACTGGGGCCCACCCAAGGTGCCCTGTCTGAGGGGGTGACACAGCCCTGCCCCGGGAGCCCGAGCCGGGGAGACAGCGTCCAGCTGAGGGGCCCGAGCCCACCCCCACATGGCTGGGTGGAGCGGGGACCCCCGGGCGGGTTGGGCCGCGGCTCTGAGCTTCTGCCTTGCAGGAGAGAGACGGCATCCGGGCGGCGGCCATGGCACTGTTTGGGGACCTGGTGGCAGCGATGGCGGGCAGGGAGCCCAGGAGCCTGAGGACGCAGGTGCAGCAGAGCATGGTGCCGCTGCTCCTGCACCTGAAGGACCGCTGTCCGGCCGCCGCCACAGTCAGTGATGCTGCAGGGCCGCTGCCTTCTGGGGCCGGGGACCCTCAGGCGGCCACCGTGGGCAGGGCGCGGGGGCCCGCGGCGGCGGTGGGGCTGCCCCCGGGGCAGCCGGTTTGGCCCCCCTGTTGGTTTCCCTCCCCACAGTCAGCCTGCCTCCCCGCGTGCACACCCACACGCACACACCTGCACACACACGCACACATGTATGCACACACGCACACACGCACATGCACACGAGCACATGTGTGCACACACGTGTACACACGCATATGCGCACACGTGCATACGAGCACACACGTGCACCCACATGCACACACATGCACAGACGCGCACACACACACGCACAAGCACACGTCGCCTGCCCTCCCCATCTGCACACACGCACAGGAGTGCAGCTGTGCCATCTGTGCAGGCAGGACCCAGACTGTTCTGCTCACTGCGCTGTCCCCAGCACCCAACACATGTGGGAGGCTCAGATTGTTTGTTAAATCTGTTGAAATGTGGATCAAGCCCTACTGTGTGCCAGCCCTACTGTGTGCCAGCCCATATGCCACCCCCAGGCCATTAAGACACAGCTGGGCCTTCCTGGGGCTCCTGGCCCCTGGGGAGATGGACAATAAGAGGCCAGTTCCCAGACAAACAGAGAGCCGCCTACAGTCCAGCAGGGGGCAGTGGTGCTGCACGGGGCACGGGGCTTCCCCAGGGGCTTCCCCAGGGGCCAAAGAGCAGGAGTCACGGGGGTGCACAGTGCATCCAGGGGGACAGTCAGGCAGATGGGAAGGAGCTGGGGAACCTGGGAGGGTCAGGCCACGCCAGTCAGACCCTGCCCGAAGCCAGCCTGGCATTTCCTGCTCAGAACCTCCCCCCCCCCGCCCCCCACGCTGTCCCCGCAGCAGGCCAGGTTCACCTACTACCGCTGTGCGGAGCTGCTCCGGTGGCCACTGCGACACACCCTCTTCTGCTCCCTGGCCTGGGAGCGGGGCCTCAGCGCCCGCCACTTCCTCTGGGCCGGCCTGGTGAGGGACCAGGGGCAGGGGACTCTGGGCTGCAGCTGGGAAGGCGAGGTGGGGGCTGGAGCATGGCCTCTGCAGGGCCCGGGCCCCTGGCCCCAGTGTGACAAGCATGCTGTCCTCCGGCCAGATGTCCTGCAGCCAGGAGGCGTTCAGCATCCACCTGGCACAGGCCCTCAGCTGCCTGCACAGCTGCCACCACCACATCAGGACCTGGGCCGCACTCTTCTTAGGTGACCAGGGGCAACCGGGGCTGGTGGGACTTGGGGACCCCCCGGGTCTGCCCCCCCCCCGAGCACCCTGGCCTTCCCTGGCCCTGGCCCTGGCCCACCCGCCTGGCACCTGCCACACCACTGCATCTGGAGCTCGGGGCCCACTTGCAGGAGAGGAAGGTGATGGGTGAGGGGTCCTCGGAGGCGCACAGTGGGTCTGAGCCCCCGGAAGGAGATAGGTCCTGTGCCGTGGCCAGCGTGCCCCTCTGTCTGCTCACAGGTTACACCCTCTGCCACCACCCCCGGGCCACGTCCCAGGCAGTGAATGACTCGGACACAAACCTGCTGCTGAAAAGTAAGTGGCCCACCCCCACCCCGCCCCCTGCGAGGGGCTCACCCACTCCGCCTGGGGCTTAATTACCTCCGGCTCTGGAAGGGCTCCCAGCCCGTGAGGGGCCAGGTGGCTTGGGGACAGGAAGCCCCACCACCCCCACCTTCCCGCCCCCTCCCCTGGGCCCGGGAGGTGCAGGAGGTGGGGCCTGCCTGTCCTGCCACCCCCACTCGACCTCGGGCTGGAGTGAGGGGCTACCCCCAGGGAGTGTGTCCCCCGTGCCCACGTGGATGGCCGCGGGGTCACCCTGACGGGCCCCTCCTCTCCTGGAGCTTTCGAAGATCTCAGAAAAGGCCCAGAGCCCGGCGTCCGGGAATTCGCCACCAGGCTGCTGTCCTTCCTTCGGGCGGCGGTGGCAGACCGAAGCGACCTCCGGCCGTCCCCCGCGACACGCCGTCTCCCCTCCTCTCCCCCCGTGCCCACCGCGTGGCCAGCCCCGCCCCGTCCCCACAGAGCTCGGTTGCATGACATTTTTCCATTTGAAAGAAAGATCTAGATTCAGCAAAGAATCTTCACACCTTTCGGCTCCCTGCCCACGCTCCCGTAGGCCTCCAGAAAACCACGGCCAGCCCCAGAGACACTGGCAGGAAGGACTAGGGGACAGCACCAGGCCTGGGGTGTGGGGCGGGACAAGCCAGGTCCCCCCCGGACACAAACCATCGGTCAAGTCTGTGCGGGGCCCTGCAAGCGACAGCGTCCCCACTAGTGCAGATCAGGCCACCGCACCTGCCCGGGGCCCCAGCCGCAGCCTGCCGCTGTCCTGGGCTCCCAGCTGAATGGAGACACTCGCCAAGGTGTGTCCCCCTGGCCTCCAGCTCAGCGCTCCGTAGGCACCGAGGGAGTGACGCTGAGGAAGGGGTCCCCTCACCGGTCTCCCTCCACCCTGGCCCCCATCCTGCGGAGTGCAGGCAGGGCCGGCACCTGGGGCGGCAGCCGAGCCAGCCAGGGCTGAGTCAGACCGACCCAGCCGCCGGCCCCACCTGGAACAGCTGGGCGGCCTCAGCTGTGGCATCTGTAAAATGCAGTCAGACCCTCCAGGGGCCCCTTGGAGGGCCAGCCGCGTCCAGGGGACGTCCTTCCTGGCAGGGTCCCCGCCCCGCTAGGAGCCACCGGGAGACCTGCCTGACCTTCAGTTAATCCTTCCCCAGTGAGCAGCCGGCGGGCCCTGCCTTGCCCCCCGGGCTGTCTCCCCCAGGGCCGAGCAGCCCACTCTGCCACCCTCTCTCTCCACTGCCCGCACTGACCCCTCCACACCCCCACCCAGGCCACCGCGTCCCCTGAGCACCCCCCGCCCTCGCCCACCTCAGTGCCTCCTCAGGACCAGCCTCCATGTCCCCTGCCCCCAGCCCCTCCGCAGCCCCTCCTAGACCACTCCTGGCCTGTCCCCCCACCCACAGACTGTGAGCCCCTTGGGACAGGGATGTGGCCGCCCGGGGAGGCCCCACAACTTGAATGGCGAGTTGAAAAATACAGCACTCTTCACGGAGCACATGCTACCTGTGTTCTCGAGCGTGTCCGGGGACGCGGGCAACGGCCCCTCCTCCACCAGGACCCCCAGGCCGCTGGCCTGCGGCCCCCGTCTCACCTGTCCATCCGTCTTGGGGGGTTGCGGGGGGCCCTGCCTCATCACAGCACCCCATCCCACCCACAGACCTCCATCTCTGTCTGCTTCAGCTCCTGGTGGGGGCGTGCTCCTTGGGGACCAAGGGGCTAGGGAGGAGGGTCCCCTCGGTCCAGCCTGGTGGCATAGTCCGGGTGGGGGTGCCATGTCCCCTTAAAGGTCCTGTCAGAAGGTCTGCTTCAGTCCAAGCTTGGAGCTAGGTGGCTTCCTGGAGCCAACAGTGACTGGACAAGACCCTCGGGAAACCCGCACTCAGGGGGCCTGAGCCGGCCAGCGGGGAGACGCCAGAGACTTGCTGGGAGGGTGGCCGGGCTCCCGGAAGCCACCTCACTAAGGCCACCAGTGGTGACAGTTCACTGCCAGGCCTGCTTCCTCGTCTGGTCCTCTAAGGCTGGGTGGGGCAGGGTAGGCCCCAGGAAATTACCAAGTGACCCCGCCCATCCTGCAGGGGGGCGTGGGCAGCACTGGGGACCCGTCTTCACCTTCACCAGCCCCCAAAACATCCACACGCAACTGGGGGAGCCACTGGCTCTGCTGAATCAGGAACGCCCACCCTTCAGCGAGGGGGCGCAGGGACCCGCCACGGACACCAGGGGGAGCCCCAGAGCAGCCCGGCCGAGCAGCTGCAGCCTCCCTGGGCCCCGCCCACCACCCCAGGGCCACCAGACCTGACTCCCAGCCGCCCCCGTCCAGGGCGCTGCACCCCACGCTGCGAGCACACACAGCCACACGGTCCTGCTTTATTGCCATCGCGTGTCCAGGACATCTGACCCGCCCCGGACATAGGAACTTAAGGTGCTGAGCACAGTTCGGGGCGAGGGGAGGAGGAGGGGCCGGCCCAGTGGTTAAAAAGTACCCCCGTCCCCTCAACACACAGCTAGAGAGGACAGCTGCCAGGGGGTGGCTATGGAGGGCGACAGGGACGGCCAGGGACAGGGGCCCCCGACCTGGCCTCAGCGAGACAGACAGACAGACACACAGGACACACGGAGAGACGTGGGACGTGGTGACAAAGGGAAGGATGGGGCTGCAACGTAGCGAGACAGGCAGAGACACGGGGACACAGAGAGGGGCAGCCGGGCCCGCAGGGGCGGAGCCGGCCCGGGGAGGTCGGGGACAAGGGCCAGGCGGAGGCACCGGGGGCCCAGAGCCCCTGCAGGGCGGGGCGGGGCGGGGCGGGCAGGCCGGGCCACCGGGGCCCCCGGCCGCTGAGGTCCGAGCTACATGACACAGCACTTCGTCTTGTGGGCGTGGGGCTCTTTGAAGCGCAGTCTCTGTCTGGGCCGGTACTTTTCCAGGTACATGAGCTGTTTGCTGTTGATGGCTCCACGTCGCTTCCTGTGAAGACAGGACATGGGGAGGGATCGGGCGGGACCCAGGCTGGGCCAGGAGTCCAGTGGGGCCGGAGTGGATGGGTCCTCACGGCCACCAGAGCCCTTCCTACCTCCGGACCTCTGCCTGAGCTGCTCCCACCACCAGGATCACCCATCCTGGTCACCCGCTGGCACCCCTGCTGGCCTTCAGTGCACCCGGCTACCGCCGCCTCCAGGCTGGCTCCCCGATCTCCCTGTGCCCACGGCCCCCATGTTTACCTGGTGCCCCCCACCCTGAGGCCACGGGTAAAGCCTGGGCACATGTGCTGTCTGGGGGGAAGGGAGAAGGGGCGGGGAGGGCCTCAGGCGACAGGTGGGTGTTCCCCAGGGCTGCCACCAAGCACTTCTGGAGGTCACCCGTTCCCACCCCGCCCACGACCCCAGGCGCAGCCATGGACTTGCTCTGGCCAATGAGATGTGAGCACGAGAGACACGTGTGTCTGCCAGGCAAAGCTTCAAGATCTGTTGTGACTCCACCGTCACTTTCTGGCAAAGCTAGAGATAAGACTGCTCCCGCTGACAGGTGACACGGACAAGGACGAGCCTGTGTAGGTCCCAGTCACGGGGGTGGGGCCTGCTCATTACTGCAGCACGGTGCTGCCTGTCCTGACTCACGGGGCCTGGGGCTGAGGGGACCACAGGCCCCGGGGTGGGACCAGCCTGGCCCTCGCCACAGCCGCCCCTCACCACACTCCCCGCCCTGGGAGCTGGCCTCACACAGGGGCCTCTCCACTCAGGGCCGGGCGGCCTGGAGGCAGAGTTGGTACCACAACAGGAGGCTGCATGGGACACCTCAGAGGGCACCCCAGCCCAGAGGTCAGGGGAGCCTGCTGGCGAGGGGAGCCCCTCAAACCCAGACTCCCAAGAGCTCGCCAAACGCCCCGCCCCCGCCGGCCAGCCACTCACTGTCGGATGAACTGGATGGCGTCTTCGTACTTCATCCCACTCTCGATGAGGGCCAGTGCTACGAGGACAGGAGCCCTGGGGGCAGACAGGGGGCCGGGTCACCCAAGCCGCTTGCCGCACCCCACCCCTCCCCGACCAGCCGCCTGCTGAAGCTGGAGGGCTGCCCAGCCCCCCGCCCAGCGGCCCCCCCCTCCAGTGCAGACACAGTCGCATGCAGCAGGAGGGCGTGGGGTCAGTCGTAGCGAGGACTCCCTCCCTCCCGCAAGGCCGTGGGAGGCCCGGGACCAGGGAAGCCTCCGGAAGGAGGTCACGGCTCGGCACCCATCACCCCCGCCCCACCTCGCCCCACCCGCCCGCTCACCGCCCCAGGCCGGCCACGCAGTGCACGGCCACGCAGCTGCCCGGGTCCTCACAGAACTTGGCCTTCAGCAGGCTCAGCCAATCCTCGACCACCTGGCCGGGCGGGGGCGCCCCGTCATCGAAGGGCCAGTCCTGCAGACGGAAGCCGCCTGTGAGGGCACCGCTCCCCCCCCCAACGGCAGGTGGACAGGCCGGGCCCAGGCCAGCCGCCTGTGGGCCCCACGGGGTCAGGGCACGGAGGGCACTGTGAGCCCACGACGGAGAGGGACAGGCGCGGGGCAGAAGTCCACTGGGCAGCTGGGAGCGGCAGGTGCCTTGTCACCCTCTCCTGCTCACTGCCCCGCCCCCTCCCCAGGAAACCCTCTGGAACATGCTCCCCTTTGCTTGTGAGAGCCCCCCACCCCCCCCCAATCAGGCCCTGGGGACTCTGGGGCCACAGTCTGACCCTCGCCAGCCTGAGAAGTTCCGGGCCAGCAGACACAGGGGTCTGGTGCACGAACGTGGCCGACACGTGCCTCTCCACGGCCCTGGCCTGTGACCGAGGAGGGGTGAAGAAAGCGTCCCCGGGGCACTGGGGCCTGGGTCCCTCAGTCGCGCACAGCTGGGGCCTTTTCCGGATGCTCCCAGCGGTTCATCTGGTTTTGAAAACCAGCCGTGCTGCCCACCGCCCCGCACACCTGGAAGAGGTGAGGCGAGCCCTTAGGGAGAAGCCCAGGGGGCTATGTGAGGACGGACACCCTCGGGGCCTGCACACGGGCAGAGGGGACTGCTCCTTAACGCCTGCCATTGGCAGCAGGCCCCGTCCCATCTCCCGCCAACACCTGGATGGAAGGGGCCTGCCCAGCCGCCAACACCTGCCCTGCATCCTGGCTGCTCCGTTACCAGGTTCTGCACACACTTTACCCTGAGTCCCGCCAAGAGCCTGCACTTCACAGGTGTGGCCCTGAGGTCACAGCTGGGAAGGGGCAGAGGTGGGGTTCGGGCCAGGCCGGGCCTGGCCGAGCCTGAAGCTCGGGCTCCCTGCACCACGGCAAACGGCTGGGCAGAGGCTGTATACCCAGCGACCCCCGCCCGGGGCGCGGTCCCTGCATGGGGTGGGGGGGTCACAAGGAGCCTCTGGGTCTCGAGCAGAGCCGGGTGGGGACGGCGGGAGCCCTTTGTGCCCCCAGCTGGAATCACGGTGGGTCTGCTTGAGGTGGGTGCCACGAGCCCCTCCAACAGAGACACGGCAGCCATCACCCACCCGCCTTCCACCTGGTCCCCAGGGCCAGGGACCAGGGAAACAGCCCCAAGGGGCCTCCACACAGCCTCCCGAGACAGCTGCCAGGTGCGGCCGCCCCGCCCTCCCCTGGCACCTGCTGCCCAGCGACACGGGCCCAAACACAGGCAGCCGTGACTGGGGTGAGCGAGGCCTCTGAGACGCGGAGCGGCCGCCGGGGCTGCTGCCGTGCCCGGCACCTGCTCGGGGACCCTGGGCGGCCTCGGAGCCCCGGGCTGTCTGCACAGTGGGCCGCGCCCCTGCCAGGCCCGGCTATTAGGATCAGAGACCCAGCCCCTGGTGGCGGAGCACTCCTGGAGGGGTGTCACCGTCCCCAGGCCGTCCCAGCTCTGCCGCACGGGGGGGGCTGTGCTGAGGAGCGAGCTTCTCAGGGCCGGCGTGGGAGCACCTGGCTGGTGAGCCGGGGCCGGGCGGAGCGTGTGCTCCCGCCTCCTGGCCCAGGCTGGCCAGGGTCAAGCCTGCCCACTCTAGAGGTGGGACCGGCCGTGCGGAGATGGGAGGTGGCTCCCCATAGTGACGCCGCCCGGTGCCTGGCCTTGTCGTGGCCGCGTGTCCCCACATGTGCCCGGGGGGCAGGCAGCAGGCAGCGAGGCCGCTGCAGCACTGTCCGGGGGACCCCCCCCCACCCCCTGCACAGCGCCTGCCCCCCGCACGGCGCCCGCCCCTCACCACGACAGTGATGCCGTCCTTCTCCAGCGGGGCCTTGTCGTACGTCACCTCGCACACCCGGACCACGGTGGTGGCCCCATACTTCTTCAGGTCCTGGCGGGGAGGGAGGAGGGAGAAGGCAGCGCTGGGGCTTCGGGGCTCAGGGTGGGGGCCCCCAGGCCCGGGCCGTGCCCACTCGACGGGGCAGAAAGGCCAGCCGCCCGTGGTGGACGCGGGCTCTGTGGCCACAGGGGCAGGGGCGTCCATCCCCCCCAATGCTCCGGGGCACCTGGGCCCCGGCCCCGCCCGGCACGTTAGCTCCCCTGAGGGTTCTCAGGGCTCAGGAGCACCCCATTCTCTAGACAAAACTCCTGGGTCCCCAGGCAGCCCATACGTGTGCCCTTGTGTGTGATTCCCGCTCTGGGCAGCTCCCCCAGCCGGGGGGACATGAGCAGTCCACTAAGGGGCATGTCCAGACCCCACACAGGGCCCTTCGGCCGGTGTGGGGCAGGTCTCCACGGGCAGGGGGACCCCAGCGCAGGGGGACAGTGTAGGGCCAGCGGGCGCGTGCCGGGCGGGCAGCAGGGAAGCCCGGCCCCACAGGCCGGCCGGAGAGCCCCAGCTGCCAGGGAAAAGGTCAAGACAGTTCACAGCCAGGCCCAGGATATTTATACCCAACGTGGGGGGGCCTGGGGGTTCCCCTCCACCGGCCACGTGCCGGGGCTATACCCCCACCTGCTCCCAGCAGCTATTTTGGGAGGGGTGAGGAATCAGTTGCTGGACCTTGCCTGTCATGTGACAGGGACACTGGCCACAGTGAGAGCAGGACGGAGAATCTGGGAGCAGAGAGGGTGCAGGGCTCTGAGGCTGTGGGGGTCACCCAGATCCCCCTGCGCCTGCAGCAAAGCGTGCTGCCACCTGACCCAGGCCTAAGCCCTGCCCTGGTCACACCTGACCCTGGTCACACCCGACCCTGGTCACACATGAGCCCCGGCCCTGGTCACACCTGACCCTGGTCACACGTGAGCCCCGGCCCTGGTCACACCCGACCCTGGTCACACCTGAGCCCTGGCCCTGGTCACACCTGACCCTGGTCACACGTGAGCCCCGGCCCTGGTCACACCCGACCCTGGTCACACATGAGCCCCGGCCCTGGTCACACCTGACCCTGGTCACACGTGAGCCCCGGCCCTGGTCACACCTGACCCTGGTCACACCTGAGCCCTGGCCCTGGTCACACCTGACCCTGGTCACACGTGAGCCCCGGCCCTGGTCACACGCTGAGCGTCAGGCTCAGTCTCCTCCTCGGTCCTGCCCGTATCTCGAGGGCCTCAGCTGTGAGGGGTGCAGCCCTCTTGCACAGGGCACCTGGCTCAGTTAGTGTCCAGGACGCAGGGCCCCTGACGGCAGGGTGCCCGCTGCCTCTCACTCTGCAGTGTGCAGGGTCCTCTCACGCCTACGTCTGTTTCATCGTGACGTTGCTGAGGAGCTGAGGCCACGAGCAGCCCCGCACACAGCTGCGGGCTCTGCGGACAGCTGGGAGCCCCGCAGAGGCCAGGCTCCCACCGCAGGCCGTGGAGGGGGCGGCAGGCTCGGCAGACACACCTGGTCGCGCCTGCTGGGGCTGCTGGCAGCAGGTGTGTGTGCCTGCTGACTCTCCGGGCTAGGCTAGGAGAGTGGCCACTGTCCCATGGCCGGCCCAGACCCTTGCCCAGCCCCTCCTCCCACAGACATCAGCGCCCTGCAGCCCCCAGCCCAGCCCGTTCTGGCCTGAGGCCTCCCCCAGAGCCGGTGGGCTCCCTGCGGATGTGGGGCGCGGCGGCCGTGGTGCTGGCCTCCCCGCCCGCTCTGCCACCTGCCTGTCTCCGGGCTGTGTCCCAGCCGCTCCTCACCTGGGCGTCCTTCCCTCCTCCGTCCTGCTCAGCCACAGCAGGGGCCAAACAGCCAGCAAAGGGCTCAGGGCGACTCCAGCCGCAGGCGGTGCCCCCCGCCCCTCCCAGCTCCGAACCCCCCTCCACTGCCACGGAGTGCGTCCGCCCGCCCACCCGTCGGCCCTCGGGAAACCCAGCCGACCCCCAGCAGCCCTCACCCCTGCGCTCCCAGGACACGATCATGTCACGCCACGCACGGGGGTGACAGCTACGAAGCCCCCGGGAGGCTGAGGGCAGCGCAGCCAAGCTCGTGGCACCCCCGCCAGCCCCCGCTCACCTCGATGAAGGAGCCGAGGGTGGCGTTGGTGGGGTTGTGCGTGATGAGGAAGCGCATGTTCTTGTAGGTCACCTCCACGGGGGCCGGCCGGTTCATGCGCGCCATGGCCCCCCCGCCAGCCGCGGCAGGGAGCGCAGCAGCAGGAGCCCCCAGCCCCCCAACCCCGACGCGAACGAGAATGTGCTTGTCCAGGAGAGGAAATGCTTTTGAAAACCTGCCCCCCACACTCTGCACAAATATTGTGCAAATACTTGGGGGTGGCGGGGGGGAGGACACGGCCTGGGGCACGGAGAGTTAAAAAATAAAACCCAACTCCTTCAAAACGAAAAGGAAGAACAGCCCCCAGAAGTAAAACGGTCCGTCCAAAATCCTGCCTCCCAGAGACAGATAATTATAAGGGGGCAAAATAAAAATAAACACCAAAATTTTGAGCAAAAATATCTTAAAAAGCCCAGAGCGAGTCCGGCCGCCGTGGCCGTGTCCCGCACCGTGCCGGTCACAGGGGACCCTCTCCGCATCGGTGGGTGGGTGACGGCCCCTCACTCAAAGGCGGACCCCGGCGCCCAAGGACCGAAGGAAAAACGGACTTGAACTGAGCCAGCAGGGCCACCTCGGGGTGGGGGTCACGGGTGGCGGACGTGGCGGGTGGGCGGGTGGCCAGCTCTGACACACGGGCCTCCGTCACGTTACCCCATCGGGGTACGGTGAGTCCTGGCGGGGCGCAGGGGGCTCAGGCGGCCCCGGGCCGGGCAGCGGGGGCCATCGGTGGGCGAGGGCAATGGTGAGGGCCAGAGGTGCAGGGGCCCCCTCAGCAGCCGGCGTGGTGGGGATGCTGGGTCCGGCAGCACTCAGAGCCGGCCCTCGGGGCCCGCTCCATGGACCCCGGGCTGATCAGCGGTAGGCGGCGTCTGCAGGCGGAGAGGAGAGAGAACGGGCAGAGCAGGGGTCAGCGGGCGGCCCGCCTCCTGCGGGCTGCCAGCCTGCCGGGCCCCTGTGCTGAGGGGCGCACGCGTGCCGGACCTGTTGCCGTGGGGTGGCCTCCCTGGCACTCAGCTTCCCCATGTGGGAGCATACAGGACAGCTCCGACTGGGCGGCCTAGGTCCCTGAGGTGACAGGACAGCCACCAGCATGGGCTGGCTGGTTCACGTGCATGCACACACACGGGCACACACACACACACACACACACACACGTGCTCTCTCTCTCTCTCTCTCTCTCTCTCTCTCTCTCGCTCTCAAGGATGGCACTGAACCTGAACACGAACACGCAGACATCGGGGCGGTCTGTCATGGCAGGGCCCGGCACCGTGAGCTGGC
Organism: Macroglossus sobrinus; assembly: GCA_004027375.1. Lineage (NCBI taxonomy): Eukaryota > Metazoa > Chordata > Mammalia > Chiroptera > Pteropodidae > Macroglossus > Macroglossus sobrinus. The sequence continues at coordinate 30,453 of PVKZ01004438.1, forward strand.
CGCCCCCCTGTGGTCAGCAGACCCCCCCCAGCCACCGGACTAGCCCCGGCCCCACAGCCCGCACCCCATCTGCTCACCCAGAAGCGTTCCCCATGCCCCGACCCGCCGCCTCCTACCTGTGCCCCCGCCCCCGCCCCGCCCGCTGCCCGCCAGGCGGGCTGGGCCGCTGGAGCCTCAGCCTGGGCGCGGACGGGCCCGAGGCCTGGGACTCCACTGTCACTGCCGGGCTCAGGGCAGGCGCCACGGCTCAGCCCCTGCCAGGTGCCCCGGTCCCAGGAGGGTGGGGCCGGGGCGTGGTGCCCGGGGAGGGCAAGGGCAGAGAGAAGGCATCCTGGGGCTCGGCCGCCAGACCCGCTCCCCTGAGAGCAGCTGCTGCTCCAAGCGCGGGTGAGGAAAGACAGCTGCGGGCGCCCCGATGGCTGGCACACACACACCTGCGCCCCCGGGGCGGCAGGACGTCCCCGTGTGTGTGCACACGTGTGCGTGTACGTGTGCGTGTGCGTGTTTACCAGGAAGGAGAAGAGAGGCCCGGTGAAGCCGCAGGACTCCAGGCCTCCCTCCCAAGGGGCTGCCTGCCACCCACCACCCCCCACTGCTGGTGCCTGGAGGGCCTGGCTCTACTGCCCAGTGTCCCTGGGCAGGTCCCCGGGGCCGAGGGTCGCTGGGCAGGAAGGCGCCCAGAGCCTCCCTACACGACTGCCCACTGAGCCTGAAGTTGTCGCTTGCCGGAGGGGTCAAGGTTGAGACTGGCTGGGGTCAGGGGTCAGGGGTCAGGGTTGAGGCTGGCCCAAGGTCACTGCCTAGGCTGGAGCCTTGCCACACGCCCCGCTTGTCTCTGGAGAGTCCGGGTCTCCCAGCCCCAGGCCGGGAAACAGTGATGCCCACCCAGGTAGGGCTGACCCGAGTCCATCATCCACCACCCGGGTGCCCGCCCCCCTTGCCACAAGAGCCTGGTGCCCTTCCCTCTGGCCTTCCTGCCACTGCCCCCCATGTCCCCTCTGGGACCCTGCGGCCTTCTCCCGCCCCCTGCCACTCGGGATTGGCTGGGGGAGGCCCTGGCACCATCCCTGCCCGCACCTGGGTGCACAGACCAGGGGGAGCCGCAGGGCCCGCCAAGGGCTCCCCGACCGCCCTGGGCTTGCTCAGGCTCACTCTGGGAGACACAGGCAACTCCAGGGCCCTGCAGGCGGGGACCCAAGTTCAGGGAGGACCCCGCCCTGGCCGGGGTCACGCTGGCCAAGGAGCTCGCCAGAGCTGGAATCCTGAGGTGTGGGAGGGCCAGCCCCTCTGGACCCGGCGGGAATGACAGGGGGTGGGGGGGGAGGCCGGAGGACTAGGGCTCAGTGGGGTCCGGGTGGGGCGGGGTAACGAAGGCACGGCGGGCAGGGCTGGGCTCACGGAGGAGGCTCCAGGTCCGGGCGCATGACCGAGGGGGTGCGGCCACCTCCCCGGGGCGGGGCTGGGGTCCCCCCACTCCCCGCTCCCCGGCACGCCCCCCGCCCGGCCCGCGCCGCGCTGCTCACCGGCGCGCGCAGACGTCCCGCCGCCGCCTCCATCCGCACGGGGCCTGACCGGGCCGAAACCGGGGGGCCCAGAGCGCGGGGCGCCGGCTCCTCGCGGGTGCTCGGCAGGCCCCGCGGCCCGGGGCTATTTATAGCGCCCGGGCATCACGTGAGCGGGGTGGCCGGTGACCGGCAGGCGACCCAGCTGGTCGTGGCTCCCACACCTGCCGCCTAAATATAAGCGCGCCCGGCGAACAAAGGGGCGGCGCGGGCCGCGCGCAGAGGCTGCGCGAAGGGGGAGCGCAAGGGCAGAGGGGAGGGCCGAGGCCGCCGCGGGGCGGGTCCCCGCCGCCCGACGCGCCGCCTCCCGCCCCTGCGCGCGGGCCCCCGAGCCCGCCGGGGCCCCCGCGCCCGCCGTGCGGTAAGGAGCCCCACAGCCGGGGGCGGGGGGGGGGCGCTCGGGGACTCCGTGCTGGGCCAGGAGACGCTCTGCGCCGCCGTGCCCCCGTGGGAACCTCGGCACAGGCCCCGCTTCCAAATGGAAGGGGAGGTGCCGGTGGCCAGGTGGGTCAACGCGGTGGCGACACCCCCAGGAGGAGGGTGGCCGGCCTCGCCTGGGCCTGGAGTCCTGCCTCAGGCTCAGAAGCGCCCCCAGCGCACACACCTACTGTGTGCCGGACACTGCTGTGCTCAGTGGCGCCCCTCCCCGCGGGAGGGGAGGGCACTGCCTGTCCCCACCCACCCAGCGTGCAGGAGGACGGGAGGCCCCAGGACGGGGAGCCCCCCACAGGGTCCGAGGGGGCAGGGTTCCCTCAGGGGTGTCTCCACGTGGGCTGGTTCTCCAAGGCCCCGTGCAGACAGATGTCCCCTCCCTAGCAGGCCCTCGTCACACTCCCGGGAGAAACCCTCCCCAGGGTCCTGGCTTCGCTCCCTGACTGTGAGGCCGAAGAGCAAGCTGACCGCCCCGTCGCCGGTCAGCCGGTCATCGCAGTACCTGTCCTGCCAGCCTGGGGGCCCTGGGAGGCGGGGAGCAGGCGGGGAGACCCCCACACACCGTCCGCGGAGGCCTCTCCTTGCTGGGAACCCCGCTCTGCGCCCAGCTCCCAGACAGCCGCCCTGACCCCTGCAGTCAGCGGTCAGCACCCCAGAGGCACCAGGGCAGCTGGCCCGGGGCCCAGCAGAGGACGCGGCCCCCTCCCAGGCTCTGGCCCCACGGCACACCCAGAAAGCGTCGGCCATGCCTGTGACACCCCTTTCCGCCTGCCCTCAGGCTGGGAGAGCAGGCAGGGGAGGCCGGGACGGAGGCCACAGGACCAGGGGGATCCCGCGGGAGCCCCACCCACCAGCCAGGCAGCCGCCTCCAGCCCAGGGAGCCAGGGGCTCAAGCTCCCAGACCAGAGCCCCTGTGCTGCCACCCAGCACCACGGTGGCCCCGGCCACCGGCCGGCACACCCACTCTTCATACCCAGTTCCAGCAGCACCTCCCCGAAAGGCACCTCTGGGCACTCAGCGCCCACCAGTCTCCCGCACACTGCTTCCTGAGGGTCTGTCCCCTCGCAGGGGACACCTGTGCCAGACACCGCGCATCGGGGACAAGACACATCAGTCGCACCGTATGGATAAAACACGGCGGCTCAGAGAGGCCGCGGGCCCTGCCCCAGCACACAGCCAGCAAGCAGGGGAGCTGCTGGGGCTGAGCTTTGCGGAGACCCTGCTCCTCCCGGCCCTGGCCCTCTCGGTGACAAGGACCTCTGGGGCGAGCCTCTGCAACACCCGACCTGTTCCTCATCCGTCCAGGTGAACGGTCTCACCAAGCTCAGTGCCCCCACGCCCCAGACACAGAGCCCCCCTGCTGCCTGGCTGCAGAGCCGGCCCCCTCGTCCGGGGCGCCCACGCCGGCCAGCCCGGGGACACCTGCTGCAGCGGGCTCAGCCCCAAACCCTTCGGAGAAGTCTATTTTTATTGGGGCAGGAGCCGTTCCCGGAATCCACCCCGAGCAAACCCAGGTCCACGCACTGCTGGGAGGGGGGACCCGAGCCCGGCACCCCGGGAACCTTCCCAGAGCCCTCCCGCCCCTGCGGGGGGCAGCACTGAGGGCCCGGCCGCCTCACGGAGGGGTGCTGCTGCCTCCCGGCCCCCACCCCCATGGCACCCACCCGCCCGTCAGCCACACGCCCGTCAGAGAGCCCCAGGGAGGGCGTGTCATTTTCACCCTTCCTCCCGCACAGGGCCTGGCAACGAGAGGGCCCCCGCTCGTCTGCGGAGGGAACAAGTAACCCGACGTTCCGGGCAGAGGTCCAGATCTGGGAAAGGTTCAGAACCCATCACGGGATCTCGGGCCCTGAGGTCCAGAGGAAGCTCAAAGGTCACCTGTGCCATCTGATCCCAGCTCACGCCCCCCCCACACACACACACACACACACACAGCTCGCTCACTCCTTGGCAGCACCTTCGGCCTCGGGGCAGCTCCTGGCTGATCAATTCCTGCCTCTGCTGCCTCCGGAGTCCCCCCTGTGAGGATGGGGACCAGCAGGGTGAAAGCCCCCATGCAGAATGAGCCGGCGCAGCAGGCACCGCCGAAGGCAGAGACGGAGGGTCAGGTGGTCAGGGAAGGCTTCCTGGAGGAAGCTGGCCAGTGAGGGAGACAGGCGTGCTCCCGACGCCTTGACCAGCCGCCCTGGCCCTCGGCGCGACCCGGGACCAGTGCTTGCCCTTCCCGGGACCCGTGGCCTCCTCTGTAAACGGGGACGCTGCCGGGGGGGAAGCCGCTTTCCGAGGTGGCGCTGGCCCCACGCCGGTCACGGGGTGGCTGGCCGTGACCTGGACGCAGAGCCGTGGGGAGCGGGCTCCAGTGTCCGCCCAGGCAGGCACCTGTTCTACACGCTGGGATCTCGAGACAGGGAGACAGTCCCTGGAGCCCGGCCGCTGGCTCCCCGGGGCTGCAGGGGCCGCCCTCGCCACGCACGGTGCCCGCGTGGCATGCTGCTGACTCGCCAGCCTCGCGGACCTGCCCGCCGAGGCCACCCTCCCGTGCCGTCAGCCTCCCACACTGCCTGGGCGGCCACAGCTGCACCAAAGACCCAAACGCTGTAACTGCCACCTTCACGGGCGGGTGCGTGGCCACCTGTGAGATCAGGACCCTGTGACTCTCGCTTTGCCCACAATTATGACCAACCTCCAAACCCCTCAGGGGCCACGACGACCCGGAATGACGGCAGACGACAACCTGAGCTGCCAGTCGCTCGCAGCAGATGTGACTGGGAGCCGTTACCTGCTCGTCGAGCCCCTGCTTTTGGGGGGAGCCTAGAGATAGTTAGGGTCACGCTGATCAGAAGCTCCCCTGTTGATTACGTGCAGTGGGGGCGGCCGGCGCCCAGAAGTGCCGCTGATTCGTCTCGTACGTGGCCACACGGGCGGCCATAAGGATCAAAGGATTTACGCCAGAGCAGGAGCGGGTGTGGTCGGACCAGCTTCTCGACTGATGGCCGAGCCGACCCCGTGTGGTGGCCGGGTCCAGCCCCTGGCACCTCCCCAGGCTCATAATGACAGGGCGACCCAAGGCAGCTCCGTGCACATGGCTGCCCCGTGGCTATTCAAATGCCTCCCTCTACTCTCCAATGTGACCGTCAGTGACCAATCACGCTGAGGCTGTGTTACAACCCTCACTCAACAGAGGACGTGGGCACAGAGGGGCTCCGTAGCCATCCATGGAGGGATGGCAAACCAGGCTGGCCCCCACTCTGTGCTGTGACACCCCCCCAACGGTGCAGCCTGCCAAGAAGGGACAGTGCGGCCAGTGGTCCCGGTCCCCCTCCTGTCCCCCGGAGGCTGGTGGTGCCACAGCTGGGGGCTGGGCACGCACGACGACGTCCGAGAGCCCAGGACAGGCTACGGCCCCGCACGGTCCAGCTTGGGCTCCAGAAGGAAAGGGCCCCCTCACCAGAGCTACTGCCTCCCCCCGTTTGATGGAGGAATCCACTGAGGCACTGGGCTGAGCGGCCGGCGCCAGCTAGAAGGCCCGGGGACCCCTGACCCCGCAGCCCCCATAAGGTCTGTCCCAGGGGTGGCCACACCCAGGCCTCGGCCAGCCCCACGTTTCACGCCCCAGGCCCCCCACCCCAGGGCCCGCTGAGCCCCCGGGAGCCCTCAGACACTCACCCACATCCAGAGTCCTGCAGTGAGTGCCCCAGTGGCCGAGACCCCAGCCTGGCTTTATCCCCGCCTGGCTGCCCGCCCTCCCGCGCCAAAGGCCCGGGGCCCCCGCCCACCCCGAATCTACAGGGAGGCGGGGGTGCGGGCAGGGGCAGCCCCGGCAGGCTCCTGGGACCAGCCTTTGCCTCCTGCTTCCGAGAGCAGCCAGCCGCTGGGGAGGGGGGCTGGGACCCGGGTCTGAGATTGCAGCAGGCACCCTGCTCCCGGCAAGAGGACCGGAGGGCCCCTCCCCCACAGAGGGCAAGACAGTCCCCAGGGCCCTGTAACTGCAGGCAGCCAGAGCCGGAGGGGACAGGAGGGGGCAGGAGACGCGGGCAGGGAGCCAGCGGGGCGGGGCGTGCAGGCACCGAGGCCGGGATCCTGCAGCTGGCAGGGTGGGGGCTGGGGAGCAGCCCGGGGGCTTCCCAGGCCTCTGACCTGTCCCCTCTGCCTGCTGCACGCTGGGGACGGGGTCTCTCCTTTCCCTCCTGAGGGAGCTCACTGGGCCCTCGCCACCCCCACCTGCGCACCCAGAAACAGCCTCTCCCCAGTCTACGAGTCCCCCCCATCCCCAGCCTGAGAGGACGGGGCTCGGGGGGTCTCCCCCTTCCCAGCAGCCCCAGACCTTCCCAGAGCACCCTCTGAGCTCAGAGGCGTTCGACCCACCCTGCCACCTCCATCTCCTCCCTGAGGAAGGAGGGTAAGCCCAGCTAGGGGGCGAGGCAGCCCCAGCACCAGGAGGCGGGACCCCCCACCAGCGGGGTAGGTGCTGCTCCTGCCTCCCAGGGCCGGGGTCCGCCACCCCTCCCCCCACCAGGATGCCAGTGACATCCGAAGGGCTGGAGCCTCCTCCTCGTACCCTGGACGGGGTCAGGGGGCCTCGGGCCAGCCCAGCCCCCGGTACTGTGGCCAGAGGAAGGCCACTACCAAGCCCGTGCTATGCCCGCTGCGCCCCAGGGAGCACTGGGAGGCCGTTCCCAGCTGCAGGAGGGAGCCCCCTGCCACCCAGACCACCCACCAGTCTGGGCCACGGAGGGCAGGGTCCCCACAGACCTCCTCAGGGGGATACAAACCACAGAAGACCATCGCGCACCAGAGAACAGGACAGCTGAGCCAGCGCCCAGCACCCATCCACCCCCCAGAGTGGACACAGCCGATGGCAGCTCCGTCCCCGTGTGTACGCAGAGGCTGCAAACGTGCCCGGCCTCAGATGGAGACATGCGGACCAGAAGCCTGGGCCAGGAGGGGCGGGGACCCCTCACCCTGCCGCAGCCCAGCACCGCCGTGCCCGCCAGCGGCCGGCCACGTCCTTCGTGCCCGCTGGTCCGTACCCCATCGTCCATCCAGGAAGCCGCCGTCCAGGCTGGACGTGGGGCTGGAAGGGAGAGCTCTCTGGCCTGCACACGGAGAGGGGCCGCTCCCTTTCCGAGGGCCCAGGGGCCCCATCTAGGAACGCAGAGTGTTGGGGTGGTCGGGCAGAGCCCCCACTGCGGGACCTGGGCCCGTCCCTGCCCCTCCCTGGACCCCAGCCGCGGCCTCGGTCTCAGGCGGGTCCCAGGCCTCACCAGCGCCCGCGGCCCCGGCGTCTGCACGTGCGGGGCCAGCCCCGGGCAGCGGGAGCTGGCGTCAGCCCTGTGCCCACAGCCCCAGGCGCTGTCCTGCGGGCCATCTCGGGCTGGCAGCGACCGCTGGCACTGTGCGCCACGTCTCCCAGCCCCAGATGGCTGTGCCCAGAACGGGACATGGAGTCTCAAGACGCACTTGGCACTCAGCCCCTGAGAGGCCCTCGCCACCTCCCCAAGCCCCAGCTCAAGCCCTGCCAGGAACGCGGGGGCCCCCAGCAGGACCCTCATCCTGGCCTCCCCGAAAGCACAGGGCCTGTAAGCGCCCCAGGCCGCCCCCTCCGTGCTGCACACGTGTGGGACCCTCAGGAGGCCAGAAACCAGGCCCCCAGGCCGCCCCCTCCGTGCTGCACACACGTGGGGCCCTCAGGAGGCCACAAACCAGGCCCCCAGGCTGGGCCGCGGAGGACTGGGGTGGACGCCATGGCCCTCGCAGTGGGCCCGAGGCCCAGCAGCCCCTCTCCGGCGGGGAGCAGCGCTGGCTCCCCTTCGGGTCAGGGATGCTGCAGGGACAGGGCCCAAGGACGGAGAGAGGCGGTCCCTGAGTCTCGGGAAGGGCCCCCAGATCGCAGCCAGCACGGGCGAGATCTCGGAGGTAGCCGGGGCCCCTGGCCGAGGTCCCGGTGGACGCACGTCAGAGGGGCCTGCAGGAGCCGCGGGAAAGGGCTGTGACCTGGCCTTGGGAGGCCACGTCCAAAATAACTGGCCCGCCGCCCGGCAAGGACTCGGCCAGGCGCACGTAGGGCTCGCTGCCCTGGGCGCCGCCAAGCTGGGCACGGAAGGGCACGGCTATTTCTGGGTCAGCCTGGCAGCCAGTCGAAGGCCCTCGGCACCCCAAAGAGCCAGGATAGGAGGGCCGGCTGAGGGCCAGCGGGCGGGGCACTGTCCCCAAGACACACGGTAGAACAGCTCACAGGTCCCCCAAGGTGCCGGTACCCGCTGGGTCGGGGGGACCCTGAGCTGCTGGCCTTTCCTCCCTGAGCCATGTCCCTGGAAGAAAAGTGTGTGGGGACAGGACGGGGGAGGGACACACTTTCGCGGTGGCCAGTCACGTGCTCACACTTCCCTGACAGACCCCCAACGACTCTGTGAGCCCCTTACGGGCAGAGCACGGCCCCTTGCTGGGCGTGACACCTGTGCCCACACCCCACCGCCCAGACCCCCCGTGGAGGAAGGGACAGGCGACGGGTCCCCCACAGACAGGCCACATGCATCGGGGGTGACGCCGGTCACGACGCGGGCAGGCCGAGGACTTCGCACACAAACATCGGCCTGTCCCCGAGCCCTCAGTGGCACTCACCGACACAGAGCCCTCTGCCCAGCCGCCTGGCTCCAGCACCCCCAGTGCTGGCTGCACCGCGGAGCTAATAAGGTCCCTGCCGCTGGGAGCCGGGCGGAGCTGTAATCCTATTTGCAGACTTTGCCTGAGCCTGGGGAGGCCGGAGTGTGCAGGCAGGGAAGCTGTTTCAAATCTTTTTTCTTAGGTGAGTTAAAATTCACATACTGTGGCACTCGCCATCTTAACTGTTTTAACCTGAACCCTTCGGCGTTTTTTTAACATGTTCACAGTCGTCAGCCTGGAATAACCCCAGAACCTTCTCATCGCCCCAAAGAGAAACCTCGCATGCGTTAACACTCACTCTCTCCCCACCCCCCGGCCCCGAGCCCCCCGAGCTGCCTTTTGCCTCGATGGGCTTTCCTGTCCTGGACACTTTACAGAAACGGGGTGACTGCGACCAGACGTTTTGTGGTGGCATCACACCTCGGGCCGTCCCTGCTGTAGCTCGTGTCGGCACCACAGCCCTGTTCATGGCTGCGTAATATTCCGCAGCACGGAGAGACTGCGTGCACAGGCGATGGCCATGTGGGTCACTCCAGGTCTGTCTTTGTGTCCCCCGTGGGGACGTGTGCCGGGGAGGACGCTGGCCACGCCCACCGCCGGTGACTGAGGGCTGCATCCCCCATCCTCCTTCACGTGGCACCCGCCTCGTGCCCCCTACCAGGCATGGGGCGAGGCCAACACCGCTCGGACCAGGAGTCAGCCCGGCTCCGCCTCGGGGAGGTAGCTGACCCTCGGCAGACGGGGTCCCCACACCCCAAGGGTGCCTGTGAAATGGTCACAGACCGGCAGGCCTGGCCCGCAGCTGGCACTTGGAACAGCTGGCGCCCCTCCTGGGACGCCCCTGCAGCCGCCTGCCGTCAGCCCACCGACACCCCTGGAACCGGCTCTCGCCCAGAACTGGCCGTGGACAGTCCTGCCCCAGGCCTGGTTCTCACGCTCACTTCCTCCTGGGGGTGGGGGGCCCCGGGCCTGAAACCCCAGTGAGCTCTCAGACAGGGCTTTGCCATGAGGACCCGAGCCAAGCTTCTGAAGGGTGGGGGGCGGGGCGGGAAAGAAGGGACCAGCTGGGGGTGCTCCTCGGCCTCCCCGTGGCTGGCGGGCAGGGCTGCCTGACCCCCCAGCCCACCAGGCTCGTCTGAAGGACAGAGGCCCGGGCAGGCACGCGGCAGCCAAGAGCACAGGGTGCCAGGCCCCGCTGGGGTCAGCATCCCCCCCCAGGGCCAGGAGGCCCAGCTGGCAGTGTCCGTGGGAACGGTCCCCAGGCCCAGCCGACCACACTCAGGCCAGTTAGTGGGTGTGGGGGCTGCTGGACACGTGCCGAGGGCGGGAGCCCAGGCCGGGGTCCTGCTCCAGGCGTGGAGAGAAAGGGGTCTGCAGGGCCACGACCACCCCCACTGTCACCACTCTGCCCCCAGACCTCGCCTCCCGCCACCTCCCCCAACACAACGCAGACCACCCCAGCTGGGGCTGCAGTGGCCTCACCCACGTCCAAAGACCGCGCCTTCGTGGGCCACGACCTCGCTGGGCCTCGCGTGGGACCCGCGTGCCGAGGGGCAGCCGATGGGGTGCACACACGGGAACAGCTCCCCCACAGTCCAGCCACGGGGGCCCCGAGCACCCAGCTCCACCCGCTCTGTCCTCCCCGCTGCCCGCCCTGCCCCCCACGCTGCACCGGGGACCCCTAGCTGCTGGCTGTCTTCACAGGCCCGAGGGCCCCTGGGGACAGCCCTTCCAGGGACTTCCTGCCAGGGAGGCCACGGGAGGGGTAAACAAGGCCTCCAGATGCCCTGCGGGACGGCCGTGGGAACCGCCGGGCCGGGCCGGGCCGGGGAGGGGGGGGCGGTTTGGGGGGCGGGGCGGGGAGGGCTGCATCGCCCGTCCGCAGAGCGCCTGCTGGGGTCCCGGGCCACCTGGGCCTGCCGCCCCCTCCTGCGCCTCCCAACATCCCCGGAATGGGGCCTCACACCCCCGCTTACGGAGGGAAACTGAGGCACGGGCGGGCAGCGACGCCAGCAGAGGCCGCCCGCTCGGCCCATGTCGCGGGTGGGGAAACCGAGGCCAGGAGCGGAGGGCGATGGCCGTGCTGAGTCGGGGTTCGCTCCCCGCCGCCCCGCATGCACACCTGGAAGCGCCCTCCGTCAACGAGGGCGTGGGGAGGACCGCACGGCCCAGCTGGAGCGGCCCTGGGCACTGACACGCTGCCTCCCCCGAGCAGGGGCCTGGACCTCAAACACCAGCACCCCCCCCAGGGGACAGGGGCATGACAGCAGTGGCCACACACCTGGGGACGGGGGCACGACAGCAGCGGCCACGCACCTGGGGACGGGGGCACGACAGCAGCGGCCACACACCTGGGGACGGGGGCACGACAGCAGCGGCCACACAGCCACCGTGAGGACGAACACAGGCTCCAGGGGTGGACGCCCCTGGCCACCCGGGGCGGGCTCACCACAGTGACGCTTCGGTGGTGCTGTCAGCTCAGACCCGAGCCCTGGGGAGCCCGCCTGCACTCAGCTCCCCTCCTGGGGCCCCTCCCTCCAGCTGCTGCGATGCCCGCATCCTTCAAGCCCAGACTGGCGTCCGCCTCTTCCCAGAAGCCCACCCTGACTCCCTGCCCCACCACAAACCCAGCCTTGGGGAGGCGCTCTCCAGGAAGGCGACAGGGGTCTCCGGCAAGTCCTCTGCATGCGTGGGTCCCCCTCTCGGTAAGGACCTCGCTTCTCTGCCTCCTCCCACCCCCCGCAGAGGCCAGCGCAGGTCTGGGCAGCCCCTCAAGGGACACGGGGTGCAGAAACGAGGCTGAGCGCTAGCTGCACCCCCACCCTGGTCCATGGCAGCCAAGGTGGAGGTGCTGGGGGCCCCAGGGCTGCTGGGGTCAACCGTACCACCGCAGCCCAAGGTTCCACCTATGGGACCAGTAAAGCTCACGCGGGCACCGCGACGCCCATCCCCCCCGTCCTCGGCTCGACAAACAAACCAAGGTCCCTCCAGACCCCTGGCCCGTGGGTGGGGTCAGCGGGGGGGTCCACGGAGGGTGTTAAGGGAAACGTCACGTGAGACGCAGAGCAGCGTGTGGCAGCTACCTGCCTCCGTGAGACCGAGGCTGCTCGGGGCCCGGAGCCCCCAGCAGCCGCGGACTTCCTGGGCTGGTGGACGGCGTGAGGGACATCACGACCGAGAGCATTGTGTCCATGTCGTCTCTCCCCCATGTGACGTCCCGGGCCTGTGGCTGCACAACCTGACGGGGGGAAACTGAGGCACCCACGGGTGGCGGTCCCCGAGGTTGCAGGCCTGGGACGGCAAGACGGTGAAGCTGCCATGACGAGCTCGTACGGGCGGACGCCGGCCTGGGGCGGCCATCCGGGCCCGGTGGCTGGCTGCATCCCGCCCCCACCACCTGCTGTCCGAGGTCCCCACGCCCCAGACAGCAGAACCGAGGCCCAGGAAGGACAGGCCCGGTCACTCAGAGAGGCCTGGCGGAGCTGGGGCAATGCCTCTGGGCTCCCGGGGCCGTGAGGAGGGGATGGAGGGGTCACTGTGGGGAGCCCCGGGCACCCACCGAGTTCCGCATGGCGATTCCCAGCAGATCGGCCCCCGGCAGCTGGCCAGGGAGCAACGAGGCCCAGAGGACGCTCGGCAGCTGACCCGGCCAGGGGATGAAGAGAGACCGTGTTTGCTTTGGCCAGGCCGAGCCAGGCCAGAGTGAGGAGGGAGGGGCAGCCGTCCCGGCACAAGTGGACCATGGACGATGGGGGAGGGGGCTGCTGGCGGGAGGGGCCCCTCCGGGGATCTGGGGCCGAGGACGAAGAGTTAAAGCCCCCCGTGTGTAGCTGCGGGGCCTGGACGGCACAGGATCGGTGGGCAGAGACAGCCTGAGTGGCCGGGCAGGGGTGGCAGGGGGCCCTCCGCAGCCTCCTGCCCCTTCCAGGAAGCCTGAGTCACAGGAGGGGCCTCGGGGCCAGGAGAGGGGCCGGGAGCATCGGTCCCACGGGAAGGGGACGGGGCAGGGCCGCCAGCCCGCCCGCCCGCCTCCTCCAGCTGGGCCAGCCTGGCTTCGGGGTCCCCGGCAAGCAAGGGCGTGGGAACAGTCTCCTTCCGCTCCCGGGAGGGGCTGGGGGGATGGAGGAGCGCCAGACAGCGGCTCCGAGGGCCCGTCTGCGGAAGGGGAAACTGAGACCCTGAGCAGAGGGCTTGCCGGAGGCCCATCGGGGTCCGCTGAGCGCACCCCGTGCAGCCCAGGGCGGAAGCCCCAGGAGACGCACAGCGGCGCCCTGCCCGGCCCTGGGCTCGGGGTCCGGTCCCAGCACGTCGGCCGCGGCAGTGGGAGCCCTCCTCCCGACGCCCCAACCTCCAGGTGCTGCTCCACCTCACTGCCCTGCTCCGGAACATTCCACGGGGCACTGCATGAGACATCAGAGCCTCCGGGGGGACGCACGTGTACCCCAGAGAGCTCCGAGCCCCTGTCCTGGCGGCCGGCTGCGGACCTGACCCAGCCCCTCCCCCGCTGGCCGCAGCCCCTCCGGCCCGACCACAGTGCACGCTGACCTCCCCGGGCCCTGGGTCCCCACGCCCCCCAGCTCGTCCCGCCCCGGACTCGGCCGAGCTTGGGCTGGGCACGCAGCAGGTGCGTAACGGGGGTGGTGGCCCAGGGGGTCCAGGACGGGGGACGGGTTAGTGGCCCAGGGGCAGGGCGGGGCCTGAGCTGCTCGGCCCACGTCCGCGGAGGGAGGCCCCTGGTGCCCCGCGGACCCACCACACCAGCCCCACGAGGCCTCTCAGGGGACGAGCGCCCCAGCTGCACCCTCCTGCTCCTGGGCCCCCAGCGGAGGCCTGGGCCGGGAGGGCACCGGCCCCAGGCCAGGCGGGAGGTCGGCAGCAGAGCAGTCAGGGTGCAGGAGGTGGGCCCGGCCGAGGCCCTTCCACGCAGCCCGGCGGGGCCCGCCCGCCGGCCACCACTGACCCCCACGTCAGGTGGAATGCACTGCCTGGCCCAGCCCCCGCGCCCCGGCTGGCGCCCCTCTCGCCCTTGTGTTCCTGACATCTGTGGAAGGCGAGGAGGAGGACGGTCCAGCCGCTCACCCCAGACACCACCGAACCCCGGCCACCTGCGGCCAGGTCCACGCCAGGCCCAGCCGAGGAGGGACAGCCACCCCGCCTGCAGGAGAGGGAACAAGCTCGGGTGAGGCAGACGTGGGATTCGAACCCGCGTCTGGGGAGACCACAGCCGGAATCACTGACCACTGCGAGTGGAACGGCCTGGACCGCTGACCACTGCGGGAGTGGAATGGGGGGGCAGGAGGGCAGGTGGGAGGGACCTGATTTCCCAGGGGAGCAGTCGGCTCAGAAGGCAGCCACAGAGGTGACAATGACCCAGAGTCCGGCCTGAGTCCACACACCCAAGTCCTCCCCGGGACCAGGGACAGTCCCCGCCCACCCCACCGCTGGGCCTGGCCTCCACCCCCAGACCCATGACCCGCGGAGGCCCCCAGCTGGGGAGGGGGCCCTCAGGAGGAGGGGGGCTCGGGGGACCCAGACAGGCAGGGCGCGCTGGGGCCAGCGGGATTAGCAGATTAGCTAATCCCAGGAGGACAGAGAGGAGGTCAGTGCTAAGCAGATTTCCAGAAGGCAGCCGCTGGCCCCGCGGACCTGGCCTGGGGCAGGAGAGGGCCACCAAGGGGCCCCCAACGGGGCCAGAGCCAGCCCCGGGCAGCGGCTGGCCAGCAGCAGCTCTGAGCCCCGACACGGGCTGCATGCTCTAACCTCGCCTCGCCTCAGCTCCCCCGTCCATAGGTGGGGTCACAGTGACAGCTCCGCCTCGGAGGGCAGTGGCGAGGACCAAAGGTGGCAGTGCTTGTCAGAGCCAGACACAGGGAACATTCCGGAGCCGTCTGGAGCCGGAGGTGGGGGTGGGGCGGCAAGCACGAGCAGCCGTTTAAAGAGAAGTCAGCACAGAAGCTGGGTTCCAGGTCTAGACAGGACCCCAAGTGTCAGCTCGGGGACTGGGGCCCTGGGGCCGCGTCACACCCCTGCTGTTCCCACCTCAGTGGCACGTTCTGAGCGTGCCCGGACCCTCTTCACCCTGACAGCGTCCCTCCCTCCCCGCCGCCCAGCCCCGGACGGCCCCTCACGGGGGACACGCGCCCAGCCTCCCGTCTGCAGACGGACCACCCCGGGAACGCCGACCGGGACCAGACACACGGAGAGACCCATGACACACTGCGTGCTGGCCGTCTCACCCGCCCTCGTGCCGGGATCACCCCAAAAAAACCACCCGTACCCCCGTCCCCGCCTCAGCCTCTGCTCTCGGGGGGCCGAGCGAGCAGCCAGGTGCCCAAGAGAAAGAGGGAGCCGGACCCCGAGGCGCAGGACTCGGGGGAACGGGGGGCTGGGAGGGCGCGTGCTCACAGTCTCATCCCCAAATCTGCGGCAACGCCGTCGTGTCACTCCAGTGATGGGAAATCGTGTCGTCCCTCAGCTGTGCGTCGGTTACTTCTGTCCTGAAACCAGTGCCCTCAAACGCGGCAGCTGAGAACAGCGATGGTTATTCGTCCTCCCTCTTGGGGTCTGAGGGTCGGGGCTCTGCCGGCATTCTGCCTCCCGAGTGCCGGGGCGGGCCACCCGAAGGCCTCCTGGGGCAGGGGCACCTGCTTCCAAGCTGGCTCAGTGTCCCCGCTGGCCCCGTCCTGCCCCCCTGAGCAGACCCCCACGGAGCCGCGTGGCGGACCTGGCAGCTCAGAGCCTTGATGCGTTTGTCATCAAGCCTCGGGAGACGCACGGTGCTCTCAGCATCTCCACGGGTGACACAGGCCAGCCCTGAGCCAGCGCGGGGCAGGCAGGCGGGCGTCAGGGGCCAGCGACCTGGGCAGGTGGGCGTCGGGGGCCAGCTGGGGAGGGCAGGTGGGTGTTGGGGGCCAGCGACCTGGGCAGGTGGGAGTGCAGGCCCTGCTGGAGGGTGGGCCGCTGCAGGATGAGCTTGCCCCCCCCCCCAGGGAGAAAGGGACCGTCCCTCCAGGTGTCACGGTGTCGCTGCTCCGCAGCTGGCTTCTGAGATCTGGGGAAGGGGGGGAGCTCCTGGGCATGTAAGCTGGAGTCCCCTGTGGGGGCGGGGTCCCCGGCCAAGCCTGGAGGGTCCCGCCATTTCCTGCTTGCTGGCTGAAACCCCTCACAGCCCTGCCACATGCACTGGGTGCTGTGCTAGGCTGCCCTGGGGTGCTGCGACAGGACCAGGGCACCCGCGCCGACGGCCTCCCCATGATAGCTGTGACAGCCATCAGGACGCCCCCCGGGTCTGGGCATCGGTGGTGGAGAGGGGCGGCCTGCAGACCAAGCAGGGGGCAGGCGAGCGGGGCAGCCTTCTCCAGCACATGCGACAGGCTCCCCGAGGGCGGTCCCCACCCAACCCGGCCAGCCTTCCCCGGGGGGACACCCTGCTCTGTGCCCGGAGCCTCCATGCACCAGGGCAAGGCCTCCTCCTGGCCCTGGCACACGTGGTGCCCTCCGCCTGGGACGCCGCAGCAGAGTCGGAGGCCGGGAGGCCCCGTGCGGCCCACTGACGGGACAGCGGGGCCAGAAGGCTTGGGGTGGGCACCACGGGGCGCTGGCCGGGGCCCTGGTGTCGGCATGCTGCGTGGGCGCCCCCGTGTGGTGCCCGTGGGCAGGGCCGCTGCGGGTCGGAAGCCAGGGCCCCCTCAGGCCCCCTGACGGCCTCGTCTGCCCTCCCCACAGACTCCTTCCCACCTCCCTGCCCCTCCCTTCTCCATCTCCCCGCTCAGGGACCTTCCTGTGACCTGGGAGGACAGCCCTGGGAACCGAATGTCGGCACCGGGAGGTCTGGGTGTGGGGCTGTGCCCCTGCCCTGCGGGCGTCTCCAGGGTCTGAGCGAAGGGGCCGGGGTGGGACCTGCCCAGACATACACGATGGGCTGCAGGGGCTCGGCGAGGGGAGGCGGGGCGGGTGCGTGGGGGCCGTGGAAGGCAGACCCTCCCCCTTCCCTTCCTTCCCTCCCAGGCTTTGGGCTGAGACACAGCTGGCGGGCTTCCTGCGGGACCCCGACCTGTCCCTCCCAGCTCTCCGCTGGTCCCGTCTGTGCCTCGCTCCCCCGCCCCCAGGCCTCCGGGCCCCTCGCCCCACCACAGAGCAGCCCCAACCCCTCTCACCCCTCCTCCTCCAGGAAGCCTCCCAGCCCTGCACTCCCCCCATCTGACCGCGGACTGAACCCGGGGGGCTGTCCACTTCGTCCACTTTGGGCCTCGGTTGCTGGGCAGACAGAGTGGGCCGAGCGTGGGGCGGTCTCTCCCAACAGCTTTGGGGGCCAGAGGTTGGACCCTCTTGGGCTGACATCATGGGCTGTGTGCTGCAGAGACCTCCGTCAGGACCACAGTTCCCGTGCGTGGAGGTGCTGGGGTCCCCTGCGTCCCCAGCCGTAGGCACGCAGGGAGTGGAGCCCGAGGGGTCCCGTCACCCAGGAGGCTCAGAGACCAGAAGAAGTTCGGCACCTGCGTGCAGTGGACACCAGGGGGCAGCACAGCCCGCCCGAGCCCAAGAGCCCAGGCAGCTCTCCCCTGCTCATCAGTTTGCTTCTCCTCGGTCCTCACAGACAACCACTTCAGATGTCCCCTTCTCCAAGAAGGCTTCCTGGGTTCCTTCTCTGAGGGGGCAGAAACCTGGAAGTCTCATGTCTGTGCCTGGCCTGCTAGGTGACTTCTGGGCCTCCGAGGACTCACCTGAGAAACAGGGACAGTGACAGGGCTGCCCCAGACACCATGTGAAAGAGTACCCTGACCCCTCACCCCTGCGGCCCCCACCCTCTCTCCAGCCAGCCAGAGTAAACCCAGGCCTGCCTCCAGGACCTGGAGTTTCCACTGACGGCCCCAGTGTAAACAGCCACGCGGCGGGAGTGTCAGCCGCTTTAAACAAATCTGCACGCCGGAGATGAGGAGCAGGCCGGCCGGCGGGGGCTCTGGCTGCAAGGATGGAGGTGGGATTCAAACAAGACTTGATTTACGGAGGGGAAAAAATAATTATCTATGTACGCGGCCTTGGACAAAGCCAGGTCTTTGTTCTTGGAGGGATGGAGGGATGGAGGGATGGAGGGATGGAGGGATGGAGGGATGGAGGGGAAAGGATGCTGACCACCTAAGATGGACCTTGGGCAGTGACGAGGCGTTTGTCGGGGTCTGGGTTGGGAGCTGGGAGCCCAGTGGGCTGATGACCCAGTATCTGCTCCGACCAGCATCCCAGTGTGCTGACAGGACCCAAGGCCAGCCCAGTGACAGTCACCCTGGGGGTACATTAGCTTTTTTAAATGCTGACACCCAGGCTTCGGCCCAGACCACTTCAAATGGCCTCTCCCGGGCGTGGCCTGGGCTTCTGTATTTTCAAAGCTCCCAGGTGAGCCGCTGTACAGCCATGCCTTCAGCCCCGCACGGCCACGAGGGGACCCTGAAACCCATCTGCTGTCTCACTCCCTCTTCACTGCAGCGCTGAGCCTGGCTGTCCTCATCGTGCAGATGAAGAAACTGAGGCTCGGGAGGCCAAGTGACCTGCCTCAAGTAGGAGACGCAGCAGGGCCAGGACTGGAACCCAAATCTGTCATCCCAAAATGTCCCATCACTTCATCCGAGGCCCAGTTAGTGCCAGCCACTGTTGTTCTGATCGCTATCAACGATCACTTAATGCCATCATCATCATCACCACCATCATCACCATCGTCACCACCACCATCCCCATCACCACCATCATCCTCATCACCATCATCCTCATCACCATCACCATCCCCATCACCACCATCATCACCATCACCACCATCATCACGTCCATTTCCGTCTGTGAGTCCGGTGAATAACTTCCCTGCCAGAGTGAAGACGCGCGTCCCCCACGGAGAAGGGCCTGAAGTGCGGAGTCTGGACGGGCACCGGTCTGGGCACACGGCTCATTTCCTGAGAGCAGGGAGGGGCCCGATTCTGGAGTCCAGCTCCTCAGAGGGAGCGCAGGGCCCAGCAGGCACGCAGCCCGCCCCCATTCCCTCCACTGCCTTGCCCGACGTCACCCAGGCAGGGCTGGGGACCAGGTTGCTGGCCATCGGAAAGCTCCCTTGCCCGAGAGCAGCCATCCTGACAGCCCATAAACAGGCCTTGACCCCCACCCTGGCTCTCTCCCTTCCTCCCCAAGCTTCCCCCTGCTCCCAACCCCTCCCGCCCACATAAACACCTTCCAGGTCTGGCCTCTGTCCTGACACGTCTCGTAAGCAGGAAGCAGGCCCTCCACGGAAGGGTCCCAGACGCCGCCAGCTCCCAGGGGACCACGAGGGGGGCTCGGGAGGGCCTCCCCACTCCTCACAGAAAGACACCCCTCCCTGGGCTGGGGACAGGGCAGGGCGCCGAGCTCACACGCTACCTGTGATGTGTCAGAACATGTCTTGAGCAGCACCAGGGTCAGATGGTGGGGCGGCAGGTACCCAAGTGCTGGCTCCAGCCAAAGACGAGCTGTGGTCACACCCCGAGCCCCGACCCCTGATCCCTGACCCCAGCCACGTGGTGACCCCTGAATCTGGTCATCACTGAGCCTTGGCCATGGCCTTAGCCCTGACCCCGGCCTCACGCCTGACCCCCACGTGGCCCCGTGAGTGTGGCACGGCTGGGGGCTCAGTGTCCCCAGCCCTAGGGGAGCGAGCCGCGGCCCTGGCTCCCGCAGCTGGTGGGACGCTGGCGTGGGAGCTGAGCCCGGGGCTGGGGGCAGAGGACAATGCCCGGCAGGGACAGGAGGCCTGGCCCCCCCGGAGGCCTCTGGGAGGATGGCTCAGACCACTCTGGGGGGGCAGGCACTTCCTTAATGGGGGACACCTCCCACTGAGCCCCCTCAGCAAGGCTGGGGTCTCATGTCTGCTGGGAGCAGACGCGCCAGCCCCAAGGGGACACCCCGCTAAACCCCGTCACTTCTCTGTAAACTGCAGGCGAGGTCGGAGCCACAGGCTGGGACCACCTGTGCTCCTGGGTCAGGTTTAGAAGGACGACAAATGTCCGGGCTGCACGCTGTGGCCACCCCACAGGGCCAGGGCCGCCCCGCTCTGGCGAACGCCGACCGTGCCCGGTGAGCTGGGCGCGTGGACACACTGGGCCGTCCACACGACTGGGTGTCGGACTCACCCACGTGCCTTCCCACCTCAGGGTGGTTCCAGTCTCGGGATCCTGGGTCCAGGGGTCGTGGAGGCACGTGGGGTCCGGCCTGAACCCCGGCACCCGCCCAGGCCCTGTGCCCCTCCACCCACCAACCCGAAGAGCTGGCCCCAGCTTTCCGGAAAGACACCGTCCCGGCCGACGGCAGCAGCCTCCCTCCCCCAGGCCCCCCTCAGCAGCCGGCTCCGTGGGGCGACAGCTGCAAGGAGGAGGCTGGTTCCCCACGGACAGCGACCCTGGTGTCCTCCCGCCGTCCCCGTTGGGCTTCATCCCCGCTGCCCAGCACAGGCCGAGGTCAGGAAGGACACAGACCGGGGAGTGCCCAGGGCACCGCCAGGAACTGGGGCCACCCCAGGCTCCTCCAGGCGTCCCCCACACCTCATCGGCTGCAGGAGGGGCTCCATGTAGAGAAGTATGGGGTCCCCTCTCAAAGCACCCGGTTCCAGTCCCGGCTCCACCTCCCACTGGCCAGGTGGCCGGAGTCCCCGCTCTCTCTGGGCCTGGGTTTCCTCGCCCTTAACAGGAAGGGTGACATCTCCAGTGAGACCCCTGCCGCCCCACCCCTTCCCCGACCAAGGGGTGCCGCCCAGCCCCTCGGGGAGAGCGGTCAGGAAGGAAGGAGGGTGGACACTGGGAAGAACCCCCTGTTCGTACAAGGGGACTGCACCCCCCAGAGGCCCCTGCGCAGCCTGGAAGGCGGGAAGGCGTGGGTGCCTGCGGGGGGACCCTGCCAGCCTGGAGCCCTGCGCTGCCTGCCCGTCCTCAAAGCGAGTGGGTGTTTGCACTTACTGAGCTCCTACTGTATACCCCCGTGTGTGCCAAGCATCAAAGAGGGAGAAAGGAGTGAAGTTCTGACCCCGCCCACGAGGAGCCGAACCTCCCGGGAGAGACAAACCTGGCCCTGGGAACTCCAGGCCCGGATCCAGGCCCAGAGCCAGGCCCGAACCGCCTTCGGAACTCGGGGCCGGGAGAGGCCGGTCACGGCAGGCCCCGCGGCTGCGCGTCCCACGCGGACGCAGCCCCTCACCGGCCCCGGCTCCCGCTCCGGGCTGGGCCAGGCGGCGAGGTCCGCAGAGCCGGGCCCCCGGGTCCCGGGGGGGCCGCCGCGCAGACAGACAGGGCCGCGGCTCTTCCGGTCCCACGGGGCGCTCTAAAATAGGCAGCCGTCCCGGGCCTGCGGGGGACGTGGCCGGCTCTTGGCCTGGGTGGGCCCGTCTGGCTCCGCCTGGGCCCGGGCAGCTTTGGTGGCTGGCCTTGGCCCCCAGGACCTGGGCAGTCAGCTGCCCCCAAACAGGGGCCTGGACCTAGGAGAGACCCAGCACTCCCCGCCCTGGGTGTGGGGGCTCCCAGGGTGTGGGGTCCTGGAGACTGTGCCCTGGGAGGTGGGTCCCCAAAGCTTCTGGAGAGAAGGCAGGGTGGCCCAGCTGTGCCATTCCAAGGCTTTTGCAGGCCAGTGGCCCCTCAGAGGGCCCCAAGGGGCCTCCTCACCCACCCAGCCCCAGCTGCCAGCTGTCTCCTCTGGATCACTCCGGGACGGGGGGCTCCCCGTACTCCTCCCAGTGGGCTGCGTCCTCCCGAAGTCCCAGCCTGCACCCCACGCCTCGTCATCTGGCCGCGCCCTGGGCCAGCAGCGGGGCACGTGGCCAGGGGCCCGGGGCTGTTTACAACCTCCAGGGGCACCAAGACGAGGACCGCTCAGGACAGATGAGGTCTGGAGCTGCAGGCACCAGGAGGGTGACAGGACCTGCCCAGCTGTCACAAAGTGTCCTCTGCCCCCCCTCGGCCCCCACACGGCTGCTGCGCTGCTATTTGTGGCTCGATCCTCAGAACGGCAGCCTCCTGTCCCTGAATCCTGGAGACGTTGCCACAGTTCCGGCCACCAGGGTGGGGGCTCCCGCGGGCTCAGGGAGGGCTCTCCACCCGGCCGGGCCCCTGGGCCAGCCAGCATCTGGCCTCTGACCCCAGCCACCGACAGCCTGGCCAGACCCAGGCTGTGGAGGGGATAAGGGTGAAATCGTCCCCGTGTCCTTGTCTTTAGCTCCCCCCCTATCCCCCACCCCCGGGCCCTACAGAGGAGAACTTCCCTGGAGCCCACTCAGGCTGTCACCCTGCTCCCCAGGCAGCGTGCTGGCACTCGCTCCTCTGGAGAAGCTCCCCGAGACGCCTTGGGGAACCAGCCTGCCTGGACCCCCGCTGGGGCCCTCAGCGGGGGGCACGAGGCCCGGCCGGCCCTGCCGGTGACTCAGCAGCATCTCCAGCTCATAAAATCTGAGCCTCCACTGGCTCAGCCCTCCCACCCCCGCCCACGACCCGGCCAACACAGAGCCCACACCCCACCCCCAGAAAGACCCCGGGTGCCCCTGCCTTGCCAGCGGGGGGCCAGGGCCAGCGGGGGGCAGGGGCCCGCGTGGCCCGGAGGCTCCTGCACCGCTCTGGCCTCAGTCTCCCCTTCCGGGATAGACACGACAGAAAAGGCAGCCTGTGGGCTGAGCCCCGTGTGAGCAAGGGAGCCTCCCCCAGCATCCTCACTGGCTCCTCAGTGCCCTCAAGGCCGAGGCCACCGTTCTGCTGCCCACAGGGGCAGCTGAGAGCTGGGGTGACGTCTCCTGCTCCCTCCCAGCCTCACTGCTCGCCCACCCTCCACTCCCGGGGACCCCGGCACGCGGCGACCGGCGTCCTGCCCTTCACTCCTGGGGACCCCGGATTACGGCGACTGGCGTCCGGCGGCCTCTCCCTGCCCACCCCGGCGGCCCGCCTCCCCTTACTCCTGCCTCTGCCCCACACTGTGCTCGGAGCAGCGGTCACTGTGTCCCCTGTGCCCAGCACGGCCAGCCCCGTAGGTGCCTGGCGGTCGGGGTGCTGGAGGGTTATAGGATGAGCGTGGGCGGGAACCCAGGGACAGAAACTGGGGAAGTCACTCAGGCAGACGGCCTGACGCTGAACCCCCGAGTCCCACCCCAGCCGCCCGCATCAGACATGAACCCGACCCAGCGGGGCTGGCCGGCAGCTTGCACTCCGCCGCGGTCCGCGTGTCCGTCCAGCCAGGCCGTCCCTCCCAGCGCCACCCCTGGGTCAGGCCTTGGCCATTAAGATGTACCACCACTGGTTCCTGTCAAGGCCAGGTTCTTCCCAGGCACCTGACCCCACGTGACCCCTGGGAAGTGCTAGCACTCACAGAGGTCACAGCAGGTCACACACGGCCCCCGGCGGGTGCCAGACCCACAGACGCGCCCAGGCATGCGTGGGCCCTGTGAAGCCACACCCGTCCTAGGGACACACACGTGAGGGGCACAAACGGGGGCCCAGACTCCGCCTGGGGCCTCGGACACACACGCATGTCCACACCCAGAACACGCGACATGCAGACGCCGCCCACAGCGCGGGAGCTGGGGCAGCCATCGAGGGCAGAGGCAGCCCAGACGGAAGTGTCCACCCCTCCCAGGCAGAAATCCATGTCTGTGTGAGCCCCCTCCTCCCTCAGCACCCACGCGAGGGCCAGCCACGCTCTCCCAGGCACTGGGGGACAGAGAGCCAGGGCCGCAGGCCCCCCTCCCCTGCTCCTCCCACCCCCTCCCCCGGTGATGCAATTTGGGCCCATGCCTCGTGCCTCAGTTTCCTCCTCCGCCCGTCTGGGCCGGGGACTCTGCGGCCCCCTAAGCTCCTCCCCTCAGGGCCCAGGACCCAAGCTCCTCCAGGGGCCTGTGGGGGGGGGGGAGTCGCGGAAGAAACGGCCGCCCCGCCCCCGTCCCGCCCCCACCCCGCCCCCACTTCTGCTGCCTTTGCCCAAAAGGAGCCCCGGGCGCCGGCCTGACGTCAGGCCCCAGGAAGGAGCGTCTGGGCAGCTGACGGTGGCCACAGAGCTGCTGGAGGCCTGGGCAGCGCCTGCCCCGTCCGCAGCCGCCCGGCAGGCGAAGGCGAGGTGAGTCCCCGCGGGCCGGCCAGGCCCCCCACGCTGGTCAGTGCCGGTGTCCTCTCGTGCCAGGCCCGCAGTGGGAGGGGGAGAGGGGCCGGGGAACTGCCCACCGGGCCTCCTTGAGGTCCTGGCCTGCGGGATGCCACTGCAGAGACGGGAAACGGGGCCCCGGGGGGCGGGCACGAGAGCCGGCCAGGCCGGGGGACGAGAGGGGAGGGAGCACTCCCAAGGGCTCATGAGGCATCCCTCCTGCCCCAGAGCCCCAACTGTGCTGCTGGACCCCCAGCCCCTTTCTCTGGCTTTCATTCATTCATTCATTCATTCATTCATTCATTCAGCACTAGCTCTGATCGGTTGCCGGGTGCCCAGAGCTGGCCCTGGCTTTCTCCACCTGTCAGGGCACTAGGGTGGGGGACCCAGGGGCATCTGATGAGCTCTGAGACTTGGATCACCACGGTCCCCCAGGCTGGGGCAGGGCTGGGGGTGGGCGGGTTCATGGGGACAGGCCCAGCACGCAGGGGGCGCTGCGGAGGGCCAGCTCTGCTATCCCACAGGTCAGGCGCTCTGCTCCAGCCGTGCCCGGCCCCCACCCTTCTAGGCACGGGGAAACTGAGGCCCAGGCCCGCCGGCCTACGCCCGGCGCATACCTTGTAGCTGGCACTGCCCCCGCCCGGCTCGCGCTGGCTGTGGCTGCCCTAAGAGAAGGAGCACGGTCCCGAGGGGGGTGGCGGGCTGGGAACTGGCCTGGGGCCAGGGTGCCGAGCGGGACGGAGAAGGAGCAGCTGTGCAGGCTCGGGCAGGACTGGGACCGGGAGGGAAGGGGCTGCGCTGTGCTCAGAGCCTCGGGCGAGCTGCCGGCCCTGCCCGCCAGCCCCCATGTCCTTCAGCCCACTGCGGTCACTTCCAGCCAGAGGGTCGCCCAGGGGCCACCTCCCCTCCCGGGGCCGTGAGGCCCAGCCCAGCTGCCCACCCCCCGCCCTGAGCCTCTAGTTCCTTCTCTGCACGGATGGCCGAGGGAAACTCCCACTGCGCAGGGCAGGCAGGGGCCGCAGGGCGGGCCCCGCTCCCCCACCCCGGCCGGGCGGCTAAGGCATCTCTCTCGGCCTCCTACACCACAGTCTCCTTACAAGCAACAGGGGGCTGGCGGCGCCAACTCGGGGGCATCTGGGGACCAGCGGGACCCTGCAAGAGGCCACAACTCGTGAAGCGTGGGGTCACAGCGCTGCCTCAGCCCGGAGCTCGGAGTTGCTCAGGGAGGACCGTGTGTGGTGGTGACGGTGGGTGCACGGGGCCTTCGGCAGGTGACACAGGCGGAGACGGCATGCCGGGCACAGAGGTCGGCATATGCCAAGACCGGGGGCGCCAGGCTGAGGGTCCGCAGGGAGGGGCAGGCAGGGGCCGGGAGGGTGCGGCCGGGAGCCCTAACCCGCAGCCCCGGAGGGGCGCAGCAGCTGCCAGGGGCCTGGCAAGGCGTGAGGCGAAGCAGGGTGGCAGGGGGTCGTCCGAGCGCCCGCAGGACCCCCGAGCACGGCGACACCTGGGGCTGCCCCTCCCGCGGAAACCTGCTTGTCGTCAGACGGGGGGATGTGAAGCAGTCAGGTGTAGGGGAGCCCAGGTGCGCCCTGACAGCTCCCCCTGCCCCCACGCCCGCAGGTGGCCCCTCTCCCTGAGCTGGATGGAGGGGTCCCTGGCCAGGACAGAGGCCTGGGCTTCAGCTGGCACCGCCTCGGCCCTCTGGGCGACCCAGGGCCGGCCCGTTCCCTCTTGGGGTCCTCCAAGGATCCAGCCCCCCAGTAACGGCAGCTCGGGCCATAGAAGGCGTAAGGGTCACCGCGTTGGGGGCGCAGGCACACACGGGTGCTCTGTGCCCGGCAATCTCCTTGTGCGCAAATCCCAGCTCCAGAGACGCCCGGCCGCCGGGCGGGTCCCGCCACAGCCCGTGCCTGGGAGTGAGTGGACCTGGCTCTGGGGCCCAGCTCCGATGTCACGCCGCGTGGCCCAGGGCGCGTCCCCGCTCTGAGCCTCCACGTCCTCGTCCAGCAAGCGTGTCCAGCGCGGCACCCGGCTCTGGGCGCCTCGCTCAGGGGAAGCCCCGGCCTGTCTGTCATGCCAGCCCCTCCCGGCCACAGTGCAGCGGCCGCCGGCGGCTCGTGGGGTCCCAGGCCCCACTCGCAGGCAGCCCCGGCGCCCCGTGGCTGAGGCCGGGCTCCCCGTACGGGCCGGGCGGCAGGCAGCCCACCTTCAGGGTCCACATCTGGGGTGCGGTGTGGAGAGACACCAAGGACGGACCCCCACCCACAAGGAGGGGAGGTCAGCGTGGCCCAGGCGCCCCCTCAGGCTCTGTGGGCAGGTCGCAGCACCCCGAGACTTGGGGGTCTTGGCCTCGCACGGCGGGGCACAGAGCGAGAACTCGGGGAGCTGAGGCGGGAGGCGGCGGGCGCAGCCCCCAGTGGGTGCTGCTGTTGGGCTGGGCAGAGGGGGAGCCCCAGTGCCCAAGGACGTGGGGGAAGGTGCTCATTCTTCCCCTCTGGGGAGTTACCTGGGTCTGAGAGCGTCGCAGAGGCTCAGAAAAGCCCCGCGCTGAGCACCCGGGGTGCCCGGGAACGGGCGGGCGGGCCAAAGCCGGGCCTCCACTTGGGCGAGGAAACCGTGAGCTCCCAGCGCCGTCGTCATCATCATTACGCGTCTTTTGTGGGGAGCATCGGGCATGCCTCACTCACTCCACCCAGCACCCCCAGCCCCTCTGCCAGATTTCACCCGCTGATTTGCTCAGGCATTCACTCAACAAACACGACTCCCATAAGCACAGGTGAAGGAACTAAGCCTCTGAGACTTGAATCAAGTACCTTTAATGAGCACCAAGAGTGAGGGGAAGGGGATAGCCGGGTGGGCTTCCCGGAGGAGGCATCGGCCTGCTCTGCTGGGAGGATGGAGCTGCGTGTGGAAGCCAGTTCCAGGCAGGTGTTGGGACGCTGGGTGGGCTGCAGGAGGCCGGGCCAGGCGGGGAGGGCACCGAATGCTGGGCGAGAAATGGGCCTCGTAAGCCTTGACAGGGCTCACATGCGTTCGTCAGCCAGAGAGAAAGCGGGGGCCACTCTGCCTGGGCCGTTCTGGGTGCTGGAGGGACAGGTGGAGCTCTGCGCCCAGCCCCCCACGTCACCGCCTCATCCTCGAGATGCTCACGGTGCAGTGGGGGTGCAGGCTCTCGGTTGCACACAGCAGCACAGTGTGGGGCTCTGGGCGTGCACGTGGGGCGGGGTACCAACCCCCTCACCCCGCACCACGCAGCAGCAAGCAGGGCACCCCATCCCCGCCCCCCACTGCTGTAGCCTGGGGTCTCGTCGCATCGTGGGGGTGGGAGAGCCTGGGGTTCAGCACTGCAGGAGCCCCAGCCCTAGGCTGGGAAAGTGAGCGGGCCGCTTCACCCCACGTGTGGCGGAGGGAGGCTGGGTCACCCCGCCCGGGGGTCGTGCTGTGAGAACTGGGGCCTCGGCCTCGGCCCAGCCCCTCAGCCCCAGATCCCACCGTCCTCCCTCCCGCCGCCCTGCTTTCTGGGAGAAAGCGTTGCTGAGGGTCTGCCAGCAGCCAGAGATGTCCCGGAAGTGGGGGGCCCCGTCCTCTCCCCTCCCGCGCAACTGCACCCCAGGACCAGGACTTGCCACGGCCACTCCCACCAGCAGCCTGCTGCCCTTCTCCAAGGGGGCTCCCCTTTCCCTGAGCCCCTCTTCTGCTCACACACAGCCCTGTCTCCTGCCCTCCACCCACCAGAACCCCCTCCGGTCCCTTCCAGCGCCCACCGGCCTTGGGGTGGATTCTAACTGCCCGCTTCACCGACGCGGGGGCTGAGGCTCGGAGACCCCAGGGTCACGCGTTCTGTCATGAGGTGGAGCCAGGCTTGGGCCGGGACTCGGTGGTGACGCCCCACCCTGCTGAGCTGAGTCCCCGGAGAGCAGACTGCACCCCTCCTGCCCAGAGGCGTGCCCGAGTGTGGACGGGTGGAGCAGGCTGGGGCAGGCGGCAGTGCCAGGCTGGCAGACAACGACGAGCCCCCCAGTTGGGGACGGTGCCCGGTGCAGTGTCCAGGCCCTGAGCCCAGCACCGTGCCGGGCTACGAGGACGTGGCCCCCGCCTGCCTGGTCCTGCTAACTGGCCCCAGCTTTGGAGTCCCTCTGCCTCAGCCAGAGCCAGGGCACGTGCCAGGAGGGGACAGAAGGCAGGGCTGGGACTGGCTGCGGGGCAGGGCCGGGCCGCCCGCCTCGGGCTGTGGCAGTGGCCCCACCCCGCAGGTGAGGAAAACGAGGCCACTGACCGGCCAAGGCCTCGGGCCGAGGGGGCAGCAGAGCCAGCCGGGGATCTAGGTCTCTGGGACTTGCTTGCTCACTGCTGGAACGTCTGGGGGCCATGTCTGCGCCTGCCCCCCGGGCTGGGCAGGTCAGCCGGGCCCGGCTGTGCGCCCGGAGCAGCAGGGCCACGTGGGCCGTGGGTGTCCGCCATGCTGCCGGCAGACGGGGTGCCCGCCTGCCCTTTAGGGACCAAGGGCCTGGGTGCGGGCTCAGCCCAGGCAGACATGGGGTCAGGTCTTGGCCTGTCCCAGGGGGCCACTCAGCCCGACACCCCAGCACGGCAGTCTCTCTGCCCCGTGGAGGGTAGGGCCGAGCGGGGTGGACTGGCAAGGCCATCAGCAGGCCACCTGTGCGGAAGGCCCGGTCCCCTGGGCCAAGTGTGGGGCCCGCAGTGTCACCACGTCACCTCCTCGTCCTTCAAAACAGGAGGGCGGTCCTGAGTAGATGCCCCAGAGACGGTCCCTGCGTAATTCAGTGCGCGTCGCTGTGACAGGTGGGGCGAATGAATGGGTATGCCGGGTGGGGTCACGGGGTGGGGTGGCGGAGAGGACAGAGGAAGAGATGTGGCTGTGGACAGTCAGAGGTGAGGGCCCAGGCTGAGACCAGGATCGGGGCTTAGAATATGACCCGGGATCAAGGCTTAGAGTGTGACAGGGATCGAGGCTCAGTCTGTGACCAGGATCAGGGCTCAGTCTGCGGCCAGGGTCAGGGCTCAGTCTGTGACCAGGATCAGGGCTCAGTCTGTGACCAGGGTCAGGGCTCAGTCTGTGACCAGGGTCAGGGCTCAGTCTGTGACCAGGATCAGGGCTCAGTCTGCGACCAGGATCAGGGCTCAGTCTGCGGCCAGGGTCAGGGCTCAGTCTGCGGCCAGCGTCAGGGCTCAGTGTGACAGGGACGAAGGTTCATCACATTCCTGAGATCGTGGCTCAGTATGTGGCCGGCATCAGGACGCTGCTTTGTTTGGGATCTGGGTTCAGATTCTTGGAACTGAGAATCAGTGTGTACCTGGCTGACCTCTCTCCTCACCTGTCCGGCCGGTGGGATGACCTGAGCACCCCCCACCCCACCTTGACTGAGTGGCAGCCCGGCGTGGAGGCTGGCCCCGGGGACTTCCCTGGGAGGGCAGGATCCCAGGGGGCCCAGCGTCACCCGGGGACTGTCTCCCAGAGGACACACTCCGTGATGTTTATTGTTTGTCTCTGATTGTGACGCTGACGTCGGCCTAGAGCGGAAACCGGACGAGCACGTGGGAGAAGTCCAAACCCTGTTCGGGGGAGTCCCAGGGCCCGCTCCCAGCCCCCGGGTCTCTCCTCCCGTGTCGCCACACGTGGCGTTTTTCATCGTAGAGAGGTGAGGTTAGGGAGGCATCTCCCTCTGGGGGACCTTCTGAGCCCCCCCTCTCCCGCCAGAGGGTGAAGCCCGCCGCCCGCCCTGCGGTGGCGGGTCCCAGCCCCTATCCCCCAGCCTCTTCTCCCCCCGCCCCGCCCCCTCACGCCCACAGAAGGTCGCTTCCGCCCTGGAGGCCTCTCCCACCCCCTGTCTCCCCGAGCGGCTTCCGTCACCCCTGTGTTAGGGGCTGCGGTGCCCAGCGGTGGGCAGCCCGCCCGGAGGACCCTGTGAGCCGAGGCCTGGGCCCGCACTGCTGGGGGAGCCCGGAGGGGAGAGGTCAGGCCTGCCGAGGCAGAGGCTCCGCTGGGTGACCTTCTGAGCCTAAGGGTGAAGGTGGCCGCCTGCCCTGCCCCGTCCTCCCTCCGGGCCAGGTTGGGATCGAGCCTCAGCTAGTGAGGGCCCCTCTGCTGGGCTCGCCCCCTGCCAGGCTGGTCATTCCCTCCCCCTAGCAGGCAAGACCCAGGGTGCCAGCCCACAGCAGAGGCCACGCAGCCAGCCAGGGGAGGGGGCAGCGTCAGCCTGTCCACGGCAGACACGGTTACCCCGTTACCCGGGTCACCGGGAGGGTGCGTTGTGCGCCCCCACTTCCACTGGCCTGCCCCTCCTCCCTGCTTCTCCCCAAAGCCTCGCCTTTCTCCTGAAAAAGCCAGAAATGCCCTTATTTGGAGGACCAGCCCAGCAGGGGTGGGGCTGGGGGGGGCCCTTAACCCTTCATTTATAAATAAAGAGATAAATCTCAGCACGTTAAACAGCTTAGCGGGAACGTAAACAGAGTGGCAGCCGGGCCCAGCCCAGCCCCAGCCTGCCTCGGCGGGAAGTTGGGGTTTATTTAACTCACACCCACTCCAGCCGCTGCTGCCGGGCCCTGGCTCCGGGCTCTGGTCCCGCTGAGTGCCTGTAAGACGGGGCACTTGCGTCTGAGTGCGGGGAGGGACCTGGGCGCCCAGGGAGGCGGATCCCGGCCCTGCATCCCTGCCCTTCGCTGACCTGGTGCCAGCCCCGGTGGTGAGGCCAGACGGGTGGGGAGGCAGGGGCTGTGATGCGTGGGCACGGGGTCGGGGGGCAGGGCGAGCATCGGTGTGGGGGGAGGCAGGCACGGGCCTGGTTTACCTGGCACCACCCATGTGCCAGGCGCTGCGGGCTCCGTGACTCCTCCCGCAGCTCCTCGGTCCCACGGGGCAGGCTGGGACACGAGGCACAGAGAGGCTGAGCGACCTGCCCGGGGCTGCACAGACAGCCCAGGAGGAAGCAGAAGGGAAGCTGGGCTCGAACGCCAGGGCCACGTACCTGGCCTAACGCTCTGGCCTGTGGCGCGCCCGTCCCCTCTGTCTTCTCCCTGAGCCCGGCGCTGGCCCCGGGGGAGAGGGGCGGGGTCAGAGGGTGACCTCTGCCCAAGCTCCGTGCTGGGCAGAGCCGGGGCGGGGCGGAGGGGGCATCGCGGGCACGGCCGGGCCAGGAGGGGCTCACGCACCCCCAGCGTAACCCCGTCTCTCTCCCCCCAGGCCCCGGGCGGGCGCCCGCCAGCCGCCATCATGCCCTCAGAGGCTCCCGCGGGGACCCCGGCCACGGAGGCCCCCAACACCACCGCGTGGGCCAACCTCAGCGCGCCCGAGAGCCCCCTGTTCCACCTGTTCGCCCGGCTGGACGAGGAGCTGCACGCCGCGCTGCCCGCGCTGTGGCTGGCGCTGCTGGCCGTGCACGGCGTCATCTTCCTGGCGGGGCTGGTGCTCAACGGGCTGGCGCTGTACGTCTTCTGCTGCCGCACGCGGGCCAGGACGCCGTCGGTCACCTACACCGTGAACCTGGCGGTGACCGACCTGCTGGTGGGGCTGTCGCTGCCCACGCGCTTCGCCGTCTTCTACGGCGCCCGGGGCTGCCCGCGCTGCGCCTTCCCCCACGTCTTCGGCTACTTCCTCAACATGCACTGCTCCATCCTCTTCCTCACCTGCATCTGCGTGGACCGCTACCTGGCCATCGTGCAGCCCGAGGGCTCGCGCCGCTGGCGCCAGCCAGCCTGCGCCCGGGCCGTGTGCGCCGCCGCGTGGCTGGCGTCCGGGGCCGTGACGCTGTCCGTGCTGGGCGTGCCGGCCGGCGGCGGGCCCGGCTGCCGCGTGCTGGCGCTGACCGTGCTGGGGTTCCTGCTGCCGCTGCTGGTCATCAGCGCGTGCACCGGCCGCATCGTGTGCGCGCTGTCGCGGCCGGGGCTGCTGCCGCAGGGCCGCCAGCGCCGCCTGCGGGCCGTGCAGCTGCTGCTCACCGTGCTCGTCATCTTCCTCGTCTGCTTCACGCCCTTCCACGCCCGCCAGGTGGCCGTGGCGCTGCGGCCCGAGGCGCCCGGCCACGCCAGCCTGGTGGCCTACCACGTGGCCGTGACGCTCAGCAGCCTCAACAGCTGCCTGGACCCCATCGTCTACTGCTTCGTCACCAGCGGCTTCCAGGCCACTGTCCGCGGCCTGTTCCGCCGGCACCTAACCGGGCGCGAGCCCGGCCCGGGCGGCGCGGTCAGCATGCACAAGAGCGCCCGGGGCTCCGGCCGCGCCCACGCCACCGCGCAGGCCCTGGAGAACGGGCCCGAGGCGTAGGCGGCGGGGCCCGGCCAGCGGGCCGCGGGCAGGACCGGGCTCGGCGTGCCCGGGCCGCACACCGCATCTGTCTCGATGAACTGGTGACACCGCTCGTGCGCGCGGAGGGTGCAAAGCCCCCGTGCCGTGGTGGTCAGCGATGCCGGCCGCGGCGCCAGGTCCAGCGTGCTGGGCTCGGCGCTGTCCCTAGAGCGTGCGCTGTGTCCACCACAACCTGGGAGCTCCTGCCCGCACCATGCCGCCCCCAGAGGGGGTCCTCAGAAAAAGGGACACTTAGGGACAAGGAGAGTTGAAAAGTCAACCCGAAGAGGTCACCCGGCTCCTGTCCCCCTTCCCTTCTCCGTCCCTCCCCCACAGAGAGAACAAGGACAGGAAGGAAGCGTGAGGAGCTTGTGTCCGTGTAGAAACCCCCCACCCAGGCGTCCGTGAGCGCACGGGAACCCGCGTCCCACCCAGGTGCTTAGCGCTGAGCCAGTCCGCGGAAGCCTGAAGCTGTGGGGACCACACAGAGGGGGTTTCCCGCCCATCGCGGTGTGGCAGGGGGCTGCCCCGCCGGGTGATGACGGCCAGGTCAGAACTGAACCCCAGCCCCACCTCCTCCGACACCCCGGTGCCTGCCTGCTCCTCGGAGACCACGCAGACCCTCCCAAAGCCCTCACGCGGGACAGTCTCGGTCTCGGGAGACACCGCCTGCTGCCCCAGGAGGGCGCCAGGGCTCGTGGCCGCCTCCCACTGGTGAGAAAGCCAAGAGCAAAGACACGAGGCTCGGACCCTTTGTTCTCCCCTCTGGGCAGAGCCGTCTGACCAGCGGCTCTCACCCCGCTCCTCCCTCCTGCCTCCTCCTCTGGGGAGGCAGCACTTCTCTGGCTCGAGCTTCTGATCACCTCCTCCGGCCTGGACTCCGGGATTGCCTCCAGTGCCTTCTGGTCCCCGTGTCTGCAACCCCAACGCCCAACCTGCGAGAGCACTGGGGGTAAAGGGCACCCGGGCCCAGGGGAGCCTTTCACCATTCAAGCTTGAGAGGGAGGCCGCCTGGGTTCTGGGGCCAGGGCAGGACCTGGGGGCCAACCTCACACCTCTGAGAACCCTGTGCCGGACCCTCGCTAGACGGGCCTCAGTTTCCGCCCCCCTCCACTCTTCTCCCTGGCCTGGCAACTGGAGGGGCAGGGGGAGCGGGGGGCTGGGCCCCCACACCCTCAGAGTCCCCGAGGCCGGGTGTGCGGTCTCTGCGTCCCCCTCCCCACGGCCACCCCAGGTTTTCCGGACGCCCGCCCGGGTGACGGAGATGGCATGAGTATTTATATCTGGCGTAAACAGTCTCCTTAAAGTGAAGTCCCCGTCCTAAATTAAACCTGTTTATTCCCTTTGTGCCCTCGTCAGCGGGCGGGCGGGGGTCTCTGTGGGGCCCTGAGCCACATGGGGGCGTTTGCGTGCTCCCCTCCCCTCCTTGTCCTGCGGCCAGGCGGGGGCTCCCGCGAAAGGCCGCGGTGGGGGGTTCACGTCTCATCATCACTGAGGGGGCAGGTCCAGGGCCCCCAGCCCGGCAGCTCTGGAGGACGGGGGTGGAGCGGGGGCAGGCGGCAGACCCCTGGGCAGCACGGGGGGCAGGGGTCGGGGACACAGACTCGCAGAACCTGGGTCCAGGTCTCAAGCCGGCCTGCCGGGGAGAGGGTGTGGACGTGGGCAGGGCAGCCCAACCACCCCCACCTCCTATCGCACCCCCAAGGCCGTGCTCTAGGGAAAAAGCCGGGGGGGACTGGGGCGCTCCCTGTGGTCCTGCAAAGCGCCGCTAGTTTGCCCCTTTCTCTGAACCCCGCTATGAGCCTTGGAGGTCGGGATTGTCACCCCATTTCACAGATGGGGGAACTGAGGCTCGAGGCGTCCGAGAGAGTCTCCAACCTCGGCCTCCAGCCGTCAGCTCCTGCCATGAGCAGAGCCGGGTCTCCGTGCTCGGCCCGGGGAGCACCGGGGGGGGGAGGACGCTGCCGGACGGGCTCATCCGTCTGCTGTCTGGCACCCTGCGAGGCCGGAGGCGTCTGGAGGTAAATATTAGGGCCTGTTTAGATTAATCTCCATTAATAGCAGGAAATGTCCCAGTGGCGCCTGCCCCAGCTTCCTGGAGGCCTCTGAGGCCTGGGGAGGAGTGGGGGGCCCCGTGCGGACGGCTGGCCCACGCTGTCCTGGATGGGACCCCACGCTGGCAGACCCCTGCCTTCGCGCACTCTCCCTGCCCCGCCCACCCTCAGGAGGCTCTGTGTGCCCTCCCCAGGCCTGGGGGCCCAAGAGGCGGGTGTGAGGGGGACTCTCGGGTGCGTGAAGACACCCCAGGTCAGTCACCGCCATGTCCTCACACCCTCTTGGGGGCTGGCCCCCACGCCGAGGGGTCTCTGTTCCCAACTCACAGAAGGGAAACTGAGGCTCAGAGATGAGGCAGGGCCGAGCCAAGTTTACCCCATGCTGGGGTCCCCGGGACCAGGGGAGGGCGCCCCAGATGCAGGAAGAAGGACGAGGGGGACCCAATCGTGGTGTCCTTGAGAGGGTGTCCCTCTGCCCCACCCACCCCGTGGCCTGCCGGGGGCTGAGGGTCAAGCTCTAGTGCCTGGGGGTGAGGTCCAGGGGTCTGAGCAAAGCTAAGGTGGGCTCTGGGGTCACCTCCTGGGACCCTAACCCCAGAGGCTCACGGACGGGGAGCCACGGCCCAGCTCAGGGCAGGCGCTCTGGGAACTGGGGCCAAGTTGGGGACAGCACGTCTCACCAATGCCAGGACCCCTTGGCCACACTGGTCCCTCTAGCCTCGAGGGAGTCCTGTGCCATCCTAAGCCTCAGTGTGTGCACATGCTGTGTGCATGTGTGTGCGTGTGCATGATTGTGCGTGTGCATGTATGTGTGTGCACGTGTACATATGTGCATGTATGCATGTGTAGGTGTGTGCACATGTGTGTGCATGTGCTGTGTGCATGTGTGTGATGTGTGTACATGTGTAAGTGTGTGCACGCATGTGTCCGTGTGTTGTATGTATGCATGTGATGTGCGTATGTATGTGTGCATGTGTAGGTGTGTGCGCACAAGTGTTGTGTGTGCATGTGGTGTGTGTACATGTGTAGGTATGTGCATGCATGTGTGCATGTGATGTGTGTGCATGATGTGTGTACATGTGTAGGTGTGTGCACATGTGTGTGCATGTGTTGCATGTGTACATGTGATGTGTGTATGTGTACATGTGTAGGTATGTGCACGCATGTGTGCATGTGTTGTGTGTGTGCGTGTGATGTGTGTGCGTGTGCATGTGAGCGTGTGTGTGCGTGTGTGGGGGCACACTCACAGTGCTCGGCCTCAGTAAGCAGTGGCAGGAGATGCCACAGGGGCGGCCTCCCCCAGGCGGGCCTCAGCTCACTCGCTCACTCACTCACTCACCCAGCAGCGTCCTTCCCCCGTCCTGGGCCAGGTGTGCTCGGAGGGTCTCTCCCAACGGGACATCTGCACCCGCTCGCTTGCGTGGTCACAGTGACAGACCCCCCATTCTTGCCCACTCCTCTGGGTTAAGCCCATATCTGAGCTTCCCGTGGGGCCGCACACACCTGGCAAGGGGCAGGGCTGAGGGGCACAGTTCTGGGCTCATCCGGGCATAGGGTTCCTCGGTTCTCAGAGCCACTCGCGATCTCGGGGAGCCCGTCCAGGCCGCCCCCGCCCCTCCAGCGGATCCACAGGCAACGCCAGCTAGACCAAGGTGTGTGGGGGCCTGAGGCCACCAGGTGGCGCTGCTGGCCTGGGAGAGGCTGCCAAGCGGTCGCTGGATGGCCGGCCAGGACCCTCCAGAATGCCTCCCTCCGCCCCCAGACCCTTGGAAGGGTGGCCCTCGGGCCAGCAGTCCCAGAAAGCTGCTTGGAGGAGCTTCCTGGCCTGCCCGGGGAGACAGGTGACACTGAGTCGGGGAGACAGAGGCCCCTCTGATTCGGCCAGCCGCAAGGCAGCCCCACACGCCTGGTCTCCGTCTCCCAACCTGCCGGAGGGGACCTGGATGAGGTGGCCACAGTGGGGGGGTGATGAGGCAGCCCCTCCTCCCAGGCCGTGGAATAGCCCTGGCGTCACCGCATTCACCATCTGATGAGCACAGAGAGGGTCAGACACCTGCCCTGAGTCACACAGCCTGGTCATCAAGACGCCCAAGGCCTGCCGTGTCCCGACAGGTAGCACCATGGGTCTCCAGCCACAGTGCTGTCACCTGCCCCACGCCAGGCGATGAGGACGCGGGAGACAGACAGATGGACGCCAGGGAGAGCCTGGCTGGGTACGAGTTACTCGGTGTTCCCTGGCCTTTCTTAGCAGGCAGAGGGGACAGGCCCCGCCTGCAGGAACAGAGGGAAGCAGCATCCAGCAGGCCACTCACACGCTAGTGAGAACAAGCCATTGGTCAGTCACTCGACAAGCATTTATCGAGCACCAGCTACATTCCTCGGCACAGAACTGGAACGTGCAGCAGTGAATGAGGCACAGTCCCGTCCCAAGGAGCCCACTTATCCGGTGTGGCGCGGGCCTGGCAGAACCACGCTAGGGCTCGGCTGCCTGCCTCAGGCTTAGGGAAGGCTCTCCAGAGGAAGCGGTCTTCGGCTGGGGTTTTGAAGGGAGAATAGGAGTTCGCCTCTCGGAGAAGCGAGCGAGGGCGTCTCCAGCAGTGGGCACTGTGGAGGGAGCGCGCAGAGGCCTGGGGTGAGGGCCGCGTCTCAGGAAACACGGGCACCGAGGGCTCGGCTCACAGGCAGGAGGACCTCGGGAGGGCACGTCCCCTCCCTGCGCCTCAGTGCCCCCGTGTTCAAAATGAGGAGGAAAACGCCTCCTTCACAGCGGGACGGTGGCCGTGGAAAGGGCCGGCGAATGCCAACGTTCCCTGTTTAATTTTCCGTGCCCTTTGCGGAGGCCAGGGTTATTTCTGTCCACGCTTGGCTATTTCCAGGCCCAGAGCCTGTCCTTTCCCATGGAGGACTTTCTACTCCCAGGCCGAGTGGGAGGACGGGGCAGGAGCACGGGGAGCAGAAGCAGAACCTGTCTTCCGAGGGGAGCAGCATAGACCCCCTCGGCAGAGTGGGAGCAGGGCCCGGGGTGCCAACCCCTGCCGCCTCGCCCCGCCCTGACACCCTCTGGGCTCTCCCCTCTGGGGCCCTTCCGATGGGGCCCTCCCGG
The DNA here is from genome assembly GCA_004027375.1 of Macroglossus sobrinus. NCBI lineage: Eukaryota > Metazoa > Chordata > Mammalia > Chiroptera > Pteropodidae > Macroglossus > Macroglossus sobrinus. The sequence continues at coordinate 67,689 of PVKZ01004438.1, forward strand.
CCATCGCAGGCACCGCCTTGGTGTGGTGGGCACAGGACAAGGGGGGCCGAGAAGCGCAGGGGCCCCTGGGGTGGCAGGTGTAGGGAGGGCAGGAGGAGGAGGGGCTGGGCTGCAGGCGGACGGCTGCACGCCAGCCCAGCAGACTCCGCCCCAGGCAGCGGGTGGCGGTGGCCATTGCAGGCCTGTGGGGATGCCTGCCGAGTCCTGACTGGTGCCGTCTGCTGGGGCGGGGGCGAGGTGGGGGCGGGGTGTGCACCCAGCTCAGGACTCCGTCTCCTGTCATCTTGGAAGCTTGGTGTCTGAGACTTCGGGCCCCGGGGTTCTGAGACCTTGTCACTGCAGCTGCAGGCAGGACGTCACCTGCAGAATGTCTCACATGCTCTTGCAGCGCAGTGAGGACGAGGACGGGCCTCGCTCAATCCCCAGGGACCCCCTCCCCAGCCTACAACTCAGGGGTGGGGCTCCCCCTGGGGGCACGGAGGCCACGGATCACCCCAGTCCCAAGGCTGGTGGGACCGGAGCAGCGGGGGGTGTGGGAGAGAGCAGAGCTGGACCCCACACGAAGCAGCGCCAACCCAGGCTCCTTCCCGAAGGACACTGGGCCCTGGCAGGTCCCTCCCCCTGCTCCGGGATTCTTACACGACCGACGGCTCCTAGAGCCAAAAGGCTCAGGCAGACGTCAGCAGAGGAACATGGATACGAGCGCACACTGGAATATTACTCAGCCATGAAGAGGGAGGGAGTACCGCACACAGGGGGACGCGGGTGGACCGCGAAATCACGGCTGCGGGACGGGGCCGGACTAACGGGCCACGTGCCGTGTGCCGTGTGTCCCCATTCCCGTGAGCTGTCCAGAACGGACGACGCCACAGGGACGGGGAACAGGTTGGGGTGACCGCCGACAGGGCACAGCCTCTCCCTCTGGGCTGACAGAATGGTCTGGAACCAGACGGAGGGGACGTCTGCACCACGCTGAGGCTCTCCCAGATGCCACTGCGCTCGTCCCCCTAACGTGGCTAATGTCACATGAACTTCAGCTCCATACAGAAGCCTGGTAAGAGGTTCCTTATCTGGCAGACAGGATACAACAGCGCACAGACTGTTGAAAAGATCAAATAAATGTGAGGTCAGCTGACTCGTGGGGCGCTCAGAGCTGCCCCCAGCCCCGCCAGAGCCCCCCAGGCCAGGCTTCGGTGAGAGGGACGGGAGTCCCCGCGGGAAAGTGCCTTTCGTGTGACCCGCTGGGCCCGGCCGACCCCGCCAGCTCTGGACATGTCCGGGGAGGCCCTGAGGTGCCGGAGAGGCTGGCCAGTGGTGCCCCAGCTTCCTGTCACCGCCCCACACTGACCATTCCAGGAAGGACCATACTGCCACGTGCGGGGCTGGGGTCCGCTGGCACTCTGCCCCACAAAGGGCCTGGGTGCCGCCTGGGGAGTCACAGCCCAGTGCTGGCCGAGCCCGAGTCCACCCATCTCAGGTGGCCCCACCTGTGGGCCCCACCTGTGGGTGGGGCCACATGTGGGTGGGGCCACCTGTGGGTGGGGCCACCTGTGGGTGGGGCCACCTGTGGGTGGGGCCAGCTTAGGGCTCCCAGTGACCGCCACCAGGGGTCCTGGGATGGGCAGCTGGTCAGAGCTCCAGCCAGCTCCAGCCCGGAGCCTCGCTCAGCTGGCCTCTGGCACCCCAGAAGCTCTCTGAGGCTCCTGTGGCTGCCGCTACACAGAATCACCCCGAAGTCCGTGGCTTTACACAGTAGCATTTACTCCCCCAGTTCTGGAGGCCGGGAGCCCTGAGATCGGGGTGGCGGCCGGGCTGGCTCCCTCTGGAGGCTCTGGGGGGGGCACTGTCGCCCCGCCTTCTCCAGCTCCCACGTGCTGTGCCCCTGCCCGCTCCAGCTCTCCCCCAGCCCAGGTGGGTCCCACAAATCCTGCTACCCCCCCCCCGGGTCCCCAACACAGTGAGTCAGCCACGGCCGCCCCTGCCTTCCGGTCACACTGGCATTCCCTGAGGGCGGGTGCAGGGAGCTGGGCCCAGCAGAACCCAGGGACACCCGCCGGGTGCCCAGGGAGGGGCATCCTGGGAGCCGTACCCGCCCCGCCCAGCGCCCTTGGCCCAACCTTGGCAAAGGCTCCCGTCTTCTGGGGCCCGGGCTGCGCCAGCCACTCAAACAAATTAATGTTCCCATCGCCGCTGACTCACGGATGAGAACACCACCGAGGCCCCTGCCAACGGCCACCGCGCCCGGCCCACCGGGGGCGGCCCTCCCCGTGCGGACGCTGCCATGAGCCCGCACAGGGAGCCACCAGTGCTGTCCCTTCAGTAGTCTGGGGTCCCGGGGCCCCAAGCTGGCTGCAGAACTGGCTGAGGCTGTGGAGAGTGGGGGGAGGCCGCGGGTCCCAGCCCCCTCCAGGGTCGGAGGCCACACCGGACGGGCCTGCTCCTCCCTCTGTCCCTCACCCCTCCCACCGCCAGCTCACCCCCTCCTTAAGAGGGGGGCTTTGGTTCGGAATCCTAAGCCGGGGGAATCAGCCCCAAGGAGGACGAGCCCCCAGCCTCCCAGCCAAAGGTGCCAGGGGGCCCCCTGGTCCAGGAGACTGAGGCCACACCAGGGATTCGAGGGAGAGGCGAAGCGAGGCTGCCAGCCCCGGACAGCCCCCGGCCCCTTCGTCCCTGCCCTGAGGGGCCTTGCAGCTGGACAGCCCGGCCTGCAGCCACCCTCCCTGTGGCTGCGGAGGGCCCAGAGTGGTCCCCGGCCCAGAGCGGTCCCCGGCGGTCCCCGGCCCAGAGGCAGCTCGGCTGGGGCAGGGGCCAGGCTTGCTGGGCAGGGGGTGGGGGAGGGTCCCCAGGGCTCTGTGAAGACATGGGGGTCAGCCAGTGCTCAGTGGGGAGCAGGCTGGGCCTCTGAAACGGGAGAGGCCACACTCCCGCTTTGAGCAGAGCTCAGGGGGTGAGAGGCGGGCCACACCACCGGCCCGGTGCTGGCGCCCCCGTGCGGGGCCTCGGCGGTCAGCGCTGAAGGTGAGGCTCCAGCTGACCCCCGAGCTTTCCGGCCCCTCCCACCCTGAGATGGAGGTGGGCGAGGAGCCCACTGTCCAGGCCACCCAGGCCTTGGGTCCTTCCGGATATTGTGCAGCTGAAAATTAAATTTAAAAAATAATTCCTTTTCTGTGAAAATCTACTTGGGGTGCGTTCTCCATCGTAGTCATTGTTTAAGGTCTGTAAAAGCATCACGGACGTCCCCGCATGTTTGACAGGGCCGTGGGGCCAGGCCCCGGGGGACGGGCGCACAGTGGGGCACACAGACGTCCACCCGGAACGCGTCTCAGGCTATGAACCAAGGTGACCCTGACACATTTCATTCTAAAAAGTTGGGAAGCAGAGGCGGGACCCAGCCGACGAGGGCGGGGAGGGGTGTCTCCCGCCAAATGCAGGTGCACCCAAGGTCACACCGGCACCTACACACAGAGCGCGGACGAGCCAGAAGAGGGAGCGTCCCCGAGATGCCGGCGATGTTATCGCCGCCGCGGAGATGATAATGACAGGCCTGGCGCCTGCTCCCAGGGCACAGGGTGCTCCTTGTCTCTCGTTCTCTTCACCTCTGCGCGGCCCACGCGGGGCAGGGGGTGCGAGTGCGGCGGACGGGGGGCCGGGGACGACACAGGCGGGGCACGCATGGGCCTCAGGAAGGCCCCCCCCCAGGACGTGTGGGCCCGAGAACACCCACGCCTGCGTCAAGCACTGCCCTCCGTTTGGAAACCATCCGTGTCCCCTGCGCCCCAAGCTCCCGCGGGGGCCTCTCAGGGGAGCCCAGCACCCTCGTCAGACCACGGGACCGCCACGAGGGCCAAGGCTGGGGAGCCCTGAGGGGGTGTCAGCCGCCCGGCAATTGCTGCAGCCACGTGGCGAGGCCAAATGCAGAACACTCCCCAAGCTCCCTCCGCTGTGTGACGCAGGGTGAGCGGGCACCCTCTCTGGGCTCAGCTTGCAGAATGAGAGTGGGCCTTGGGGACAGGTGTTAGAGTCGGCCAGCCACCTGTGGCAGGGACTCGGGCCCTCCCTGCCTGCCTGGGGTCCGCCCGGGAGGAGGGGCGCCCCCTCCTCAACTCCAGCCCCACGTCACAGTCCGGGACTTTCCACTTGCGCACCGTGCCTTTGCACCTGCCGTCCCCTCCGCCCCGCACGCCTGTCCCCGAGGAGCTCGTACTCAATCCCACGAGACACGCTCCCACGCGGGGCCTCTCAGAGCAGGGGCGGCCCCTGAGCCCCAAGCTCTCTCGGCTTCACTAATTACAACCTCGGCCGTGCTGGGTGCTCGTCGGCCGGGTCCACGCCGGCTCTCCCAGGGCACCATGGGCGTGTCCCCCTCCCCAAACACCTGCTGTGTGGCCCGCACAGAGCCTCAGGGGCCCAACGCAGAAGCCTCCAGCGGGGGCTCCGGGGAGGAGGCGGGCCCCTGGGGCAGGATGTGCGCAGCACGGACACCGTCCACGTGGTGATCTCGTGTCATCCACGCAAAACCCCTGGGAGACATCCCCCTTGCCCCATGCTACAAATGGGGAAACTGAGGCTCACAGAGGTGAAAAGACTTGCTCAAGCTCAAATCAGATGTCAGTAGTCATGCCTCCCGTGGACCTCAGGGTGCCTCACACCCTCTTCTGACCCCGCCTCCCGGCACCGGACACCTCCACTGAGGATGCCACCCCACGGAGGCTTGTGCGGAAGCTGGCGTGAGAGCTCGGGTACACGTGTGCACACGTGCACACGCTTCCTGGTTCCCCCAGACCACGTCTCCAGCTGTGACTGCCCACATCCCGGCCCAGATGTGTGCCTGAGGGCTGGCACGGGGGAGGGAGAATTTGCAGACCAGGCTGGGTCAGGGTCAAGTACATGGCCAAGACAGGCAGAGCGGAAAGGGCCTCGGCTTCGCACGGGAACTCGTGTGGTAATCCTTGTGTGCGGGTCCTCGCCTGCAGGAGGTTGAACACACGGATGAGAGGACGACCCCCAAAGCACGGCTGACCCCACTTCTCCGGGTCTTGGGCAGGGTGCACCCATGGGGGCAAACGTGTGGCCCGTGGTCCAACACGTGCCTGCTGGAGGTACCTGGCTTCAGAGAGCGCCCCCGACCTGTCACTTGCTGAGCCCCAGGACCTGCCGAATCCCGACGTCGCTCACACACTGAGCTCCGACCCTAGCCACACACTAACTGTGACCCTCGTTATAGGCCCAGCCCGGATCCTGGTCACACCCTGAGTCCTGAACGTGCTCGCAGACTCATTGGCCGGAACCAGTCACGTGGTCCCACCAGTTCAGGGATGGGGCAGGCATGAGAAACTGCAGTCCTCCTAGGCCTGAGAAGAAGAGGAGCACTGTGTCTCTTTTGAGGGGCCGAGCCAGGGCCAGGCCAGTGAGCCGAAGGGCCTGTGCCTGCTCAGAGGAGGTGCCTTTTCCTAATTCACGGAGAGGGGCTATAAACCCAGAGGTGGGCCCCCCAGAACACAGCCCCGCTCTGTGCCCCCTCTGCCAGGAAGCAGTGTAGTGCCCTGTCCATCATCAAACTAAACAAACCAGCTCCAAACCTGGCAGGACTTTCTCACTGAATTCTCACACGTGTTCTTAAATGGTGTTTAGTACCCCATTTGACAGAGGAGGACACTGACTCAGCGAGGTGAGGTAGCTCACCCAAGGACACACAGCTCGTCTGGCAGAGCAGAGTCTGAGTCCAGGGCTGTGGGACCCGAGAGCAGCCTTCCCACCCCTGCACCTCAGCCACCTGGTCATCAGCTTCATTCGGCCCGTATTTAGGGACCCACTGCTCCCGCCAGGGTTACAGATGGAGACTCTGAAGATGAATCAGGGTGCCGCTCCCCATCAGCACATGGGCAGGGTTCCATCCTGCTCCCGCTACCCACACGCTGGGTGGACTTGGGCAAGTTACCTAACCTCTCTGAGCTGTTTTCCTAGTCTGTAAACGGGCTGTTAAGATGTATAAGATATGTTAGAGGATGCTACATGAGATATGTAGACATGTCCCCCAGAACTGTGGCTATGAGCACCGGCCATCCATCCCTGCTCCCAGCGCAGTCCTGATACTGAGGACAGGGGCAGGTGCTGGCTCAGAGCCCGCCACTCGCCCCCGTCCTGTCTCGTCCCCAGTCCCACCCACTTCCTCCCCACACCCATCCAGGTCCTTGGCTGCAGAGCTTGTGCGTGTGGACCTGCGACCTAGAACTTGGAAGCTGAGCTAGTCTGGCTTTGCAGAGTCCCTTCCAGGCGAGCAGACTGGTGCCATTCTCCCGGTTACAGCTGGGGAAAATGAGGCCCAGAGGGTGACACAAATGCCCAGGGCCACACAGGCACAGGAGGAAAGGCCCTTGGGGTCCCTCCCCTTCCTTCAACTCCCAGCCGGTCCCACCCACGCCCACCACCCCGCTGCAGCTGAGCGCCTCCAAAGGCTTGTCCCCCTCCCCCTCTCCCAGGCAAACGCCGCATATGCAGTTTGAGGGAACAGGGCTGCAGTGGGTGTTGGATCCAAACTCCACTTTCCAACCTCCACTTTCTTTCCCAAAAGCGACAGTCTGGCCAGGGACAGCTCAGCGCCGCCTGCGGGCAGGGCTCCCCGGGCTGGGCATGCGCAGAGGGCGCGCTGCCTGCGGGCCGGGCTCCCGCGTCCGGGCATGCGCAGAGGGCGCTGCGCCTGCGGGCGAGGCGCCTGGCCTGAGCATGCGCACGGCCTCCTCCCAGACCCAGCGATCAGAGCAGACAGGAGGGGCGGGCGGCCAGGAGCAGCACCCGGGAGAGCGCCCTCCACGTGCGAGAAGCCCCGAGAAGGGAGGAAGCGCCGCAGACGCCCATCCACACACGCCAGCCCCCGTGGCCCACCTGTCAGAGGGCCTGGCGCTTCCTGCCTCCCCCGGGCAGCCACCCGCTTCTCCCCTATCGTGCCCCTCTGGTCCTGTCCAAGGCCAGGGTCTCACCCTTGCCCCCTCCAAGCCCTCTCCCAAGGCTCCAGGCTGATCTCTCCGGGGAGAACCACCCCCCCACCCCTCCGTGAGCCCCCTTTCCCGGGCTCCCACTGCTCTCCATGAGAAGACGGGCATCCCTGGCCTGCCCCAGGCAGCATGCCTGCGGACCCTGCCCTGTCCCCTCTGCCCGCAGGGCCCAGCAGTGGAGTCCCCGCCACAGGACGCTCGCTGGCAGCTGCTGCTCTCTCCCATGCCCCCCCCTCCCCGCATCCCACCCGCGTCCCGTGCTGCTTCCAGCTGTCACAGCCCCTTCCCAGGCCCCGCCCCCTCTGCCATGCGCCCTCCTAATGCCAGCGAGCATCTCTCCAAAGGACTGAAAGTCACGATTTTGCATTTACTGTCCGTTTGAGTGGTTAGCGGCAGCTCCCGGGCTGCCAGCTCCAGCGGGCCAGGGCTTTGTGTCTTGTTCCCAGCTAAATCCCCAGTGCCTAGCACAGCGCCTGGTACATAATGGGTGCTCAAAAATGTTGGAGGGGGAGCAGAGAGGTGGACACCCCAAGGCTCGTTGGAGAACCCCAATACTTATCCCAAAGGAAGGTGAACAAGGAGCACGCCTGAGTCAGCTCCCGGAGCAGGCAGGGTTTACAAGTCCAGCTCAGGAGGGAGGAGGCCGCAGACCACAAATGAGGGACCAGGGCCCAAAATGTTCATGCTGTGGCCGCAGACAGCTCTCAGCAGGGACCCACGGGCGCACGTGAGCTTGTTGAACTCTCACCCTGGCCCACGAGGTGTCCCAAAGCTCCCAGTTCATGGGGCAGCAACCGGAGGCTCAGGGAGGCGACGGGCCTCGCCCAGGGCACACAGCCAGGTGTGCTCCTGACCCCGTTCTCTGCTTCTTGGAATCCTGGGGCGGGGGCCTGGGCGGGAGAGGAAGCCACCTGCTGGCCTGCTTACAGGCTCCCTCAGCACTCCGGCTACCTGTGGGGGCAACCCCGGCGTGACCCCCGGGTCCAGGTGCCATGGGGAGCCCCTAGGGGCCCCGGGTACCGGGTGCTGGCCTTCCCTGGCCCGGCAGCCCTCGCCTTGTGCAGCTGCCGGGGGTGGCCCTGGCTGAGCGCCCACCGGCCTGTGCAGTGCTTCCCGAGGGAGTCCCGGGGAAGCCCCCGCCACACGCCTGCAGCAAAGTGCATCAAGGAGGACGCCTTCCTTCCGGGCTCCTCCACCAGGGGGTCAGGCCTTGGGTCACCCTCCAGCTGGGACAGGAAGCCTCACATTAGTCTGGAGTCGGGGGTGGCCAGGGGCCGGGAGGCTGACCCAGCGGGCTGGGGACACCAGCTGTCTGTCTGGGCTGACACGGACTCGTGCAGTTCTGCTGCTCTGTGACCCACTGTACACAGAGCCCAGACGCGCCGCCGCCTTCTGTGCAATCTGGGGCTGGTCCCTCCTGTGTGCCCAGCCTGGGCTGGTGGCCCTCGGCCCCCCACACCTCAGCCCTGGACAGCGGCCTCCCGCCAGCCTCCAGCCTCCCCTCTGGCCTCCGCACTTGTGCTGACCCATAGGGCGGTCGCTAGCCCCACGTGGCTGCTGAGCACCTGGCAGGTCCGTACTGAGCTGAGCTGTGAAACGCCCACCTGACCGCGGAGACCCCGTGTGAGAAAAATAACGTCATCTCTCTCGACGAGGTTGTTTTTTTTCCCTTAATAATGATGTGTTGAAATAATATTTTGAATGTTAGGTTAAATAAGATATATGATTCAAATAAATTTCATCCATTTCGTTTTCCTTCTTAGAACATGACCAGCATGAAATTAGAAGTTTCTTGCGTGGCTGGCGTGCGCGTGCGCACTGTCCCCACGGCTCGGAGGGAGCCGGTCGGAGTCAGGCCTGGTCCTCCCTCGCTTCCAGCCGGCGGTGGCTGCTGCTGCCCTCAGAGAAAGTGCTTCCCACCCCGTGGATGTTCTTATGACTCAGTGTCATTTCTCACTGCCAACCCCGCCTTCCATCTGTCCCAACCGTGCCCCTTCGCTCCCCACTTCTGGGCCCTCGAAGAAGCCATTCCCTCTGCTGGGGATGCCCTTCCCCCACCCCACCCCGCATCAGCCTTTGTCTGTCACCCCTTCCACTCTGCTCCTCTGACCACCTCCTCCACTCTCTCTGCAGTCCTCCCCCACCCCCAAAGTCCCCCCACACACACACAGCCCCTGGTTTGGGCTCACAAAAGGGGGCAGGGAGGTGTGGAGTGACTGACCTCTGAGCTGGGTTGGCCCATCTGTGCCATGGGGGCTGCACTAATGGGACCTGCCCCTCAGGGCCGTGGTGCAGCGTGAGAGAGACGTGCCGTGTGGATGCCCTCACACGGGACTGGGCACACAGTAGGTGCGGATGCCCTCACACAGGGCTGGGCACACAGTAGGTGCAGATGCACTCACACAGACCAGGGCACACAGTGGGTGCGGATGCACTCACACGGGGCTGGGCACACAGTGGGTGCGGATGCACTCACACGGGGCTGGGCACACAGTGGGAGCTTAGGACCCTTTGGTTGGGGGCATGCACATGATTAGAAAAGCCACTGAGACAGCCACTCTCCCAAACAGAGCCCGTGAATCTCAAAGACGTCTTTGGAGACTGAGTCTCGTATGGAGCTCGACAGTGCCACAGCGTGTCCTGCCTGGTGCCTCCCAGTGGCCAGGGTCCTCTTCACTGAGGGCGTCCCCTTCACTGAGGGCAGGGCCTGCGCCCGCAGCCGGCAAGCCACTTTTTCATGTGCAGGTGTTGAGCTGAGAGTGGTTTAGACATTGTGAAACGGTTAAAAGAAGACCTGAAGAAGTCTTTCAATGCACATGACAATTACGTGCCATTCAACCCTCAGTGTCCGGGAACGAGGTTTCACTGACACACAGCTACACCCGTGCCTTTACGTACTGTCTAGGGCCACCTCCGAGTCCACCTGCGGAACTGAGCAGTCCGCGGACAGGTTCGCCTCTCCGAGAAGAATATAAATTTACTCTCTGGCCCTTTCCAGAGTTCACTGACCCCTGCCTCACGTAATCTTCACAGCCCCCTGGGAAAACGCGGTTGGCTGGTGGGGAAACTGAGGCACAGCGGGGTTAAGTCGGTCGCCTACGGGCCCTCAGACATCGTCTGCATTCCTAACCATTGGGCTGCACGGCGCTCCCTCCCCACCGAGGGCGCAGAGGTCAACATCAGCCCTGCTTTCGCCCAGCCGCCGCATGCCGGGGCCTGGGAGTTGTTTTCGTCTTGTGGAGGGCGTGATCTGCTTTTTAATATTAATGCATCACCCACACTTACTGGAAGCCCGCGTCGGCCAGATGTGGTGCAGGGCGCTTCATGCTCGTTCAGCTAAATGGTCCTCGCCGCCTCCCTGAGTCTGCCAGCTCGGGCCACCGGGACCGATACACACCACGGCCGGGGCGGCCCAGACCGAGGACACTCAGGCTGTCACGAGATCTGAGATTGGGGCATCGCGGGCTGGCTGCTCGAGGCCGAGGGGAGTCTGTCTGTCCCAGGCCCCGCTGGCTCGCAGACGCCGTGCGGTCCACGCGCTGCCCCCGGCTCCTGCGTGCAGACCGCCCCCCTCACAGGCCGGCCATCGGGCCGCGTGGGGTCAGGGCCCATGACCCCCCTCCCCGGGCCACCTCTGTGAAGGTCCATCCCCAGATGAGGTCGTGTTCTGAGGCCCTGAGGGTTAGGGCTCCAGCATGTGAATCTGGGGGTGCCATTCGACCCATGGCACCTCCAGAAGGGAAGACTCGCCACCCCGTTTCGCAGGCGAGGGAGGCCCAGTGGGGAAGAAGTGATCCAGGACCCCGCCGGGAGGGAGGGCGGCGGTGGCGAGGTGGGTCCCAGCCTGTGGGAGAATCGAGTTCACTGGGCGGTGATTACAGAGAAATTTCAAAATCCGAGCCCTTGCCACAGCCTCCTCCTCCTCCTCCTCCTCGGCTAATTGGCTGTGGGCGCCCCGGGGATAGCACTGTTTCTTCCCCGGGTTCCGGGTGACAGTTCCCACAGATGGGCGCAGGGCCCGCCCTGCCCAGGGAGTAGCCTCGGCACCTTCCTTCCTGGCCGTGGCACCCAGAGCCAGGGTGCTGTTCACCTGCCGTGACCCGGGCTGGCGTCCTCCCCGCTCAAGCGGGCCACGATGACGACTGGGTCGGCCCCCGGGGAACTCCTGCCAAAGAAAACCCCGGGACGAGCACCCCAGGAGCTCGACCAGGGGCAGGCCGGTGGAAACCCCACGAGGGCCGGGGGTCTGCACTCTGCTGAGCCCCGCCCCGCCGGTCCCTCTGATGCTCAGAACAGTTAACAGTTCTGCAGGCGGCTGACAGCTCTGCTCAGGCGAGCAGGCTGAGCGAGAGGCAGGGCGGGGCTGGACCTCGGGCTCCTCGCCCCTCTGTCTCTGTCCCCCCACCATCCCCACCTCCACCCCAGGTCCTTCCTTGTCTCCAAACCCCAGCCGTGAAGTCACCTCCCCTGGAAGCCTCTCCAGCAAGCCTTCCCGATGTGCGTTTCGAGCCGGTCCGAGCCTGGCTTTGCTTTTGCTCTCGCGTCGTCTTGGTGGTGGCGAGGAGAGTCTGTGCGTGAGGCTGCATTGCGGTTTAGTCTGGATGGGGTGAAGAACGTGGGCACGCCCAGTGGCATTCTGGCAGAAGGAACGGCTTGTGCGAGGACGGGGCGTATGGCCTGGTGTCCTAGAAGGGCCTCGAGGGACAGCAGAGGCCTCAGTCAGGTGACTCATCTGACTCACAGCCAGCAGTGATCCCCGGGGAGCAGGAAGGCCCTACCCCACCCTCGTGGAGCCTTGCTGGCGGTCGCCTCACGCTCACGGTCCTCCACGATCCACGGGAGATGGCGGTCACTGTCCCCACTGTAGGTTAGGGAGCCCCACGTCACACAGAGCCAGGATTCCAGGTGCGAAAGCAGTGTGTGACTGGGAGGAGGGACATGAACCTCTGTCTCCGGTTCCAGGCCATACCCTTTGACCCCACCCTGGATCTAGGGGGCTGAGCCTGGTGGGGAGCAGGGCTGGACCCCAACTCCGACCTGTCACTCGGTGGACCGTTCCCCAGCCTCGTGTCTAGAGTTGCAGATGTGGGAACTGAGGCGCTGACGGCCACGTGACCTGTCCACACCGCAGGTGGGGCCATCTGTGTCCTGAGCCGGGCCCCCACAGCCCACCTGCCACGGAGCCTGTGCAGGCCAGAACACCTGTGCTCACCCGTGCGGCTGGCGCGCTTGAGGCTTTGCCCAGCTCCTTCAACCAGCGCTCTCTGGAGACTGGGGTACCCCCAGGGCCTGCCCCCCCCCGTGGTCACAGCAGACTCTAAGCGTCCCTGCTCTTAAGGAGAGCCAGTGGAGGGGTGGCGCAGGCGGGCTCCCCAGGCATGGGGCGCAGGCAGGGCCAAACCGACCCAGCAGGTCGGGCGGGAACTGGGTGGGCCTCCTCCCGTCCCCGCACCCCAGCCCTGCACGCACCAGGACAGTGACCTTATTCCTGGCCCTGAGGACAGCCTGGGGCGATGGACAGAGGGGTCTGAGCTCTCCTGTCACCGCTCGTCCGTCCGCGGGGACGAGGTGGAGTCCCCGGAGCACGGTGGCTCTCCAGCGAGCTAAGGGAGGGAGGGCGCAGCCCCGAGGAAACGCACCAGCAATGTCAGCTGCTGTGGGTACGCGTGACACTGGCCCCGATGCCTCAGCCTCAGCGTCAGGGGCGCGGCCGGCAGGGCCCTCTGGGGGCCTGGGGCAGCTCCCACCAGCACCCCAGCCGCCCCGCTGCCTCCGGCCCCGTGCACAGCACCAGCTCCCGTTCTCGGCGGCCCCGACAGTCCTGGCGCTCAGAGCTCGGTTCTGGGGTCGGCCACGTGGCATCCGGCCCTGGTCGAGCCCGACGGCGGGGTGACAACTGCTCTGGGCCTCAGTTTCCCCCTCTGAGCAAAGGGAATAATGGCGGTGCCTGGTCCGAAGGAATGAGTCACTGAGGGCTGACTGAGTAGTTGTGTGGCCAGGGTTGTACCCCCAAACCTGCCTGCACCCCAAGCCTGCCTGAACCCCAAGCCTGCCTGCACCCCAAGCATCCCTGCTTGGGGGCCTCGGAGCGCCCCCTGCTTGGGAGGCAACCCTTGCTCCTCGGACAGCCTCGAACAGTCCTCCCCGGAGCCTTGCTGTGGACCAGCAGCTGCCCCCACATGAGCCAGGCCGCAGCCAAGGTCCGGAGCAGCTGGTGGCCTGGTCCAGGGCCAGGGCAGGACAACGGCCAGAGTGTCACTCAGGGGCAGGACCTGGTCCCATTCCCTTGAGAAAGGTGACCCTTTGGCTCTGTGGGGGTGGGTGTGGGGTGCGCCAGGCCCGAGGCCGTGGTCTGCGGGAGGTGGGGGCCAGCATTCCCGGCCCGGTCCTGCACACTTCCGCACAGAGGGCCGGGAGGTCCCCAAGGCCAGGGTCTATATGCTCAGGGCGGGGGAGCTCGAGGCCACAGGGGCTTGGGTCGAGCACCCAGGAACAGAGCCTGGCCGGGAGCCACTCTGCAGAGCTCCACGTGTGTCCCAGGCCCCACCGAGTGTCCCTTGCTGCTCCTGGTTCTCCCAGGGCGGTCCACACCCTCCTTCCCGCCAGCCACACTGTCCGCCACCCCTCACACGCTCGCCTCCCCTCCCACTGTCTGCTGCACCCTGGTCCACCCGAGGTGGGTGGCCTCTGGGGCAATCACACTGTCACCTGGCGGGAACTGGCTGGGGCCGCCTCTGAGCCCACGGCGAGCGTGGCTTTGCTGGGCAAAGAGGCTGGCCTGTCACGCAGTCTGATGACTGAGCAGGTTTGTCCTCCTCAGCCAGCTCCTGGCTCCCGACGCTGGCCAAAAGCTCGCCTTGGCAACCAGGTTCCCCGGCCCCGACCTGACCAGCTCGAGCAGTGCCCTCCGCCTGCGATGCCCCCTGCCCGAGCCCTCCAGCGAACCAGCCCTCCAAGCCTTCCCATCCCCGGTGCTTTCTGGGCCTCGGAGCCCCTTGTACAACAAACCTGACGGAGTCCCTGGGAGACGGGAGGTGCCTTAGGGCTGGGACCGCAGCTAAGTGGCCCTTGAATCTGGAACACTGAGTGTCACAGCGTGGGTGATTCGTAAACGGAAGCGAGGGAGAGGTGAGCGGAGCTGAACTGTGCGGAGGAAAGAGCGGTCGGCCCCGAGTCCGCCACGGGGTTGTAGCTGCCCCCAGCCCCATGAGCACCGGCCCCGTGCTGCCCCCAGCACCATGAGTGCCAGCCCCATGCTGATCAGGGTCGTAGCTGCCCCCTAGCCCCACAATCGCTGGCCCCGTGCTGTCCCCATCCCCACGAGCGCCGGCCCCATGTTGAGTAGGGTTGTAGCTGCCCCCATCCCCACGAGCACAAGCCCCGTGCTGCCCCCAGCACCACGAGCGCCAGTCCCGGGGTCAGGCACAGCCCTCATGCTGCACACAGACCAGTCACGATGCCGGTAACAGCCCAAGCCCTGATCCACACTAAACTCGGAATCCTAGTGGCACCCTAAACCCTGATCCTAGTCACAGGCTGAACTCTGACCTTGCTCGTGGAGCGAGGCTGGGCACTTGTCACACACTGAGCCCTGATCCTGGTCACACATTAAGCCCTTGGTGTGTCCTGCCCTCCGTGTGTCACTGGCTCCGGTTCTACCCACTGAACCCTGACCCCATTTGCTCCCTGGCTGAGCCTGACCTTATCTACTGCGCCTCCCGCGTCTGCTCCACGCCTTCCTCACCCGGGAGCGGGAGAGAGGGGTGTCAGCTCAGCTCCACCCCGGCCCCCAGCTCTGGGCCCCAGTCAGGGGTGGGCCTGGGGCTGGTTTCCCAGGACTGCAGATGAAGGAGGGGCCGAGCCGCCCACCCCTCGTGGGAGGCCCGTCACCTCCTGCCTTCCCAGTGGGCCGAGGGCAGCACCCGCTCAGACACTCTGCCTCCCGGCGCACTGTGGAGGGGCTCAGCAAGCTCACGGGGCACAGGCCGCCCGGCCACCGCCACCTCAGAAACGGGGTCAGCCCTCTGCAGCCTGCCGTTCTTGGCTCTGGGTACCGGTTGCCCCCGGCAACTTCTCCTGGGCCGTACGCCTCAGTGAGACAACACAGAGCCTGCGGCGGGCCGCCACCTGACGGGGCCGCCACCCTCGGTCCAAAATGACCCGCGTACCCCATCACAACGGGGCGGCTGCGCCATCAGCACTTCGCTGCCTTGGGACCCAGCCCTCTCCCAACTCCCCGTTTGTTTGTTTTAAAGGAAACCACTGTCTGTGAAGCATTTATCGTGTCCCCTGGGCCCAGACCAGTGCCCGGGCTTCTGAGGCTTCGTGGAGTGAATGAGGGCTGGCTTCAGTGCCACTCGTCCCAGAGCCTGGGCAGCGAGGTTCCCGCACCCCATTTCACAGGCGAGAGGGCGAGGCCGTGGGAGGATTAGCCAGGTTTTCGTGGCGAGTAATAGCTCTGCTCCAGCAGCCGGTCCTGTGTCTTCTCAGTTTATCCAAAATCCAACACCATCCCCTTCATTGTCACAATCGGCACTCCCCCACACGGGCACAGAAGCACCCGTGGGCCCGCTCTGCCTCTGCCCCGCCCACGGTCACTCTCCAGACACTGGCCTGAAGGACCCTCTAAGACAGTAAGTCCGACGTGACCCTTCTGTGCCCAGACCCTCTGGCCACGGCGCCCACCCCGGGGGCCTCCCTGGCCACCTGCTGTGGACAGCAGTGCCCCTCCCGCCCCTCCCGCCCTCCGGCCTGGTTTCCTCTCTCAGTGGCGTTTCTGCCCCTGGGCCCCCTGACCTACTCATTGCCACGTCTCCAGAGCCACCAGACACAAGCTGCTTGAGGGCAGCGTCTGTTTGTGTCGCACACACGCGGCCAGCCCCTGCCACCTCGTAGTGGTCCCACAGC